>CAOJBJ010244551.1:0-11228 GCA_948291685.1 Euphorbia celastroides
ATTATGAATTACAGTTACTTCTTAAGAGCTAAGTTAAGAGTCCCCATGTATATCTTTAATGTTGTGACGATCTTCCTGCTGCATTTGTTTTGCAAATTTGGAATTTCTTCTTATGTATCTCTTCCATTCTTATCTTTTCCAATATGTTCTTTTTATTACTTGTTCTTTTTTCTTATTTCTTGAAAAAAGGTTACAATCTAATTTATGAATCTCTGGTCAAAGTTTCGTCGATCTACCCGCCTCAAGGTACAAGTACCACAAATGGACAGTTTTGTTGTTGAAGCATGTGTAGACCATAAGAGCTATGACAGTATAACTGTTTTGGCCTCGCAAATAGTTGTGGGGTGAGGAGAAATCATTTGTCTATTTGCTTTTCTTCTGCCTTTTGAACTTCTGATGGTTTGTGGGAAGGATTTTGTTTTGGAACTGCTATATTTTTAAGCTGTTTTGCTTGGAAGTACTTGGTGATCCTCTGCTTATTTCTTTTATAACATTAGACACATAATGCCCTGTTGCTGTAATGTCTTATTGCTGTCAAATACTGTTTTTAAAAGTCTGCCAGGTTTCAGTCACAAAATCCAGGACATAGTTTTACAAAAAATAGAACTTCGTACACAGCCAGATAAATAATAGGTTTAGTACACATGGGAAGATAGAGGGACAACTTGGAACACATTCCTTCACAAATTAATCGTAAGTTATTCAGTTCATCAGTTTGTCAGGGCATGAATATAACTACTATATTATGATGTGCCTTCTTATTTAGTAAAGTCTACTGTTGTCATATGATTTGTGCTCCAAGTTACTTGAGTGCATCTATTTTTGTTCCATCAATTGATGTACTTGTTCCGGATTTCAGAATTCAGATAATATTATTTGCTCATTAATTCCTATTTTTTAGCACCTTTGTATATGAACTGGCTCACAATGCTTACTTTCAATTTCTGGTATGTTGACTCTAATGATTGTTGCTACTTATTGTTAAGTTTTGTCCACCACTGGTGTACAACAACAACAACAATAACCAAGCCTTAATCTCATGCTAGGTGGGTCAGCTATATGGATTGTCTGACTCTAATAAGCTCTATCTAACGCCATCTGCTCATTGATCTCAATCAATTGCATTCTTCTATAACCATTTCCCTTTCAGCAATCTAGGTCTATATCTACCTGACCGCCTACCCTTACTGTTAAGTTGTGTCCACCGGTGGTGTATTCACTTTTATTTTTTCATCTCACTGATACAACTGTGTTAGGGTGAAGTACTTGAATATATGTTTTCCAGGGGAACAAAATCTGGCAGCATTGTGTTGTGGTAGTTAAATAGTTATTTCCTTTTTCTTTCATATCTAGATGTTACTTACCATCATGATTTTCCTTTGCAGAGGTACAAAAATTTCGAGAACTTGGGAGGGTAAGCAGCATCCCAATTGATTCCATTTTTTTTGACCGGGACTTCCACAAATCAAGCTCATCTGAACAGTATGATGCTGAAAAGGTCGGTCAGTCAAGTATCTCAGAACCCGAACTACTAAAATTAACAGAAACTGTGGAACATTTAGAAATCAGACTGGAGAAGGCAGAGGCTATGGTGAAGGAGAAGGAGTCTAGGATTACAGAACTCGAAAACATCTTGATCAGTGGAAAGCCTGAGAGGGAAGAATCGGGAAACACCGCAGAGCTTGAGCAAATGTTCAGGCAAAAGATCGAAGGGGAGATCGAGTACTTGACACTATCAAGGACAATGCAGAAGTTGAGAGTTGCTGCAGGGGACCATATGGCTCTCTTTGAGCAACAGGAAACTCTGGCAGGTGAACAATTGCAAATGCTGAACAAGATCGGGAAGGCAGAGCATAAAGCCGAAACTCTGGAGAAAAAAGCAGAAAAAGTGGAAAAAATCCAGGGAGAGATACTAGGTACCGAAGAGGTATTGAAGATTCAGGGAAAAGTACATAAGGTAACATGGTGTTTCATAGTCCAGCTCGTATTGCTGTTGTTGGTGTTGTCTTTAGTGCTGCAGTTATCGCCCCAAAGAGGTTTTGTTGTACCAACCTAAATATTATTTTACGACATTACATTTTTTGTGTATTGTCTGTATTTCGGGGCAAAGTTCAGAATGTGTAGTCTTTTATATTATTACTCTACAAGGGAGTTGTAGTTGTAACAGAGGTTTTAGGTTTGTTAAGCACGGTTTATGTTTTTGGGCTTCAGCAAGCAACTTATTAGATGCCAGGTTTGGGTTTGATATATCTTTGAATAATGAAAAGCATGTGGCTTTATGCTTCTATTCTCTTTTCTTGTTTCTTTCTATATACATTTGTGGCAATTTGCTATCCTTTGTCAAGCAAAAAATGGAAAATTTACTGTATTGCGCGTACTCTGGTGATTTGAATTCGAGTTCAATTTTGCTTTTTTTAAGCAAATGCCAACAGAAATTACCAAGAAAATCTTCTCCAAACTTACTAATATGATATCATATAAAACCCATGGAAGCAAAATTGAGTCTTTTCCAAATTAACTAAAAAAGGTTAGGAAAGTCAAAATAGGAAACTTAAAATTGGATAAATGCTCCAAAGAACTACAACAGCAGAATTCGTTTGCCTGTCTGTCAGCTAGTCAGTCAAACTACATTAAACCCAACAAACTCCACTACCTCCCCTACCTATTTCACATACACAAACAACAAAATTGGCAATAAAAGCCCCAATTTGCACCTACAGAGTCCACAACACCCTAACCTACTGCCCACTAGATCTGTACTCCAACATCTCATTTCTGTACCTCTCCTTGTCCTGCATCCCTTTCTCCTGATACACCTGAAACCGCACCAAACCAAACATTTTCAGTTATCTCTACATTTGTTCAGAAATTTATCTCTACATTTGTTCAGAAATTTCATCGGTATAATCAAGTGATAACGCTTACCTGCTTTTCTGCATCTGAGAGATTATTCCAGAGCACGGCGATTTTCTTGCTAATCATTCTTACTTGCCCTTGGTGCAGATACTTCAGCTTTGAATACTGCTCCCCGAAGAAGAAATTGTACCCGCTCCTGTTTGACTTGGGCTGAGACGGGTCACGCAATAATAACCGGGATTTTTTCCTTTGTCGGCGAGAAGGTAAATCTGAATTGTGAGAGTTTCGAGGCACGTCAAAGGCGTTGGGAATGTGATATAGTACGCCTTTCAGTTGCTGATCAGAGCCCAAGTCCACTGTTACCAGATACCCGTTATCAAATTTTCCATCGATTGTTCCAGCCACTGAAGAGCCAAGCTGCAAAGGCAGACCACCTGCAAACCGAGAATATGATTAAAAGTTCGAGAACAAAGCCACTAAGAAAACACAATTCAAATTTGACAGTGGACAGTTCTTTTTTTTTCACCTTGGAAGTGATTCATAATGATGACTTCCTCCGGAGTAGTAGATCGAACAACAAGGCTTCTGTCTGAAGAATCTGTATGAAGTAAGGAAGAATGGCATTGATGTTCAATTCACAAGCTAATGAGAGAGCGTGCAAGGAGTATTGATATCAAAATTCAAAAAGTGCATAAAGTAAGACCTGGCGGAGAAAGCGAGGGGACTTGTTTCTGGAAGAGGTAGACCTGCTCAAAGTGATAAAGCAGTGATATGTAATACTTTCTCAATACAAAAGATGCACTTGTGATTGTTGACGGGAAATTGAATGCTGCTATAACTTCCTTCCATCTTCGATCTCTAACTACCTGCAATCATGTCAAACCTATTTACAATTCCAGCCATGAGAACTTAATCGAATTAGAACCGATAGAACAATTAATAGCAAATCCAAGGGAAAGGAAGTTACTTAACGAAGAGATAGAAGTGAGTATGACAAGGATATGAGATCTTGAGCATTAATTGCACAAAATAACTTGTACCTTCTCAAGACCGCCACGCGATGTTACTTCCACAAAAAGCTGGTGAAGATCAAGAGACTTTCCCCCGACAGTCGGAACCCTAGGAAATCACACGTAGCAGATAGATACAATAAAAGTAATATGTTGGTCAGTTCAAGTGTGTCGTGAATTAAACCGGAAACAATAGTCAGCAAAGCTAGAAATGACACGTAAATAGCAGCTGACACTATTGACCATTCAAGTTGCCTTGTAAGAAAGTGCCCTCCATTTATTTCAAACATAATACTAATCTAGGTATAATTAATCCAGAAATCACATTCACATATTATATCGATATCATATAGAATAGTTTCCCATTCTCCTTCCCTAAAGGAGATGCACATTTTAATTCCTTTTATCCTAGTTTAGGCCTACAAACTGATGTCAAAAACACTTGAATCATTTACAAATTTTACAAAAGCAATTGCACCAAAGCCCAATGAGAGTTGCACACTGATACAACCAACTAAAATTGCAGAGCCCTCTAGTCTACACACAGATACCACAACAAATCATTCCTTGTCTATTCTAAATCCCATAAAGTTCAGCATTCACAAATGATTACTCACATTAACCTTGCAAAAGGACTGCCCAATTCAATTCCACTAGGAGAGATCAAGTGAGGCAATCAGAGAACAATTGAACTTTAACCCCTAAATGAGGGCCACAGATACCCCAAATATGCAAACAGAGCAAAATCAACAACTAAATCACTAAAATGCAACAACCCAGACCAAACAACAGACAAACAAAGAAGCAAAACAACGGAAAGGGGAAACGAAAAACGGTCAAAATCGAAGCACAGAAACCCTGGCTTACGTGAATTTGGAAGAAAACGATCTGTGGAACTCAGAGAGCTTTTCCCAGAAAAGCTGAGAACTTTGAACAAGATCCTGGTACAGAGCAGAAGGCAAAGGGTAGGGCCGCAAGAACTGACCTTGTTTACCATCACTGTGTAATTGCTGCTCAGGTGAAATAACCGCTGCAGAGCTGTCATGGGTCGACATTTTTCTTCTGTTTGGGTCAAGACAGCGAGAGGTAAAGGAGGAGAAAGATTTAGCTTTTATTAGCAGGGGATTTAGATGGCAGGTCCAGTGTTTAGCCTAATTAAGAGGTGTGAAGAAATCTAAAGAGGTTTCTAATTAGGGAGATTTGAATTAATTGGGTTTAGGGAACCTGCAAATCTCCAGAAATTGTGCGAGGTAAATTTGACAGATCAGTTAGGGTTAGGGTTAGATGATTTGGCCCAAATTTATCCTTACAACCGCTGGTGGTTTCAAGGGCATGATTGTCATTCACACTTATTTATAATTGTCACATCAAATAGCTAATATAGTTCAAAAATGTTTATTTATTGGTCCTTTCATTTTCGGAGTAGTAGTGACAATACGATATAACCACTGAATCACGTTTCTAGAAATAAAGATATTTTTATCAAAATTGTAGACCGTAAAATACAATCTCAAGTTTTTTTAAGAAAATGGTGGGCAACTATCCTGGATTTGGACTGTGAATCAACTCCTTCAATTTGTAAAATTGCATTCATTTGTATTTTTAATATCACATTTTTTAATAATAAATAAATTTTTAAAAAGATTGGGTTTCGAACCCAAAACTTCCCACTAACATATTCAAAGATGTATCACTTAATCAAAGACTAATTGATTACTTCTAATATCACAAGTTAAGTTTAAATTAGAGAGAGTAAAGTAATATTTTTTGAACAATGAAATAAAATAAAAAAAATAACATGTAGTGTTAAGGATGTAAGTTTGTATATTTTTTGAAATTTAAAGAAGTTAATTGGTGTATTTTTTCAAATTGAAGGGTTAAGGAGCTTTTTCAAAGTTCACAATAATGATGAACTATTTGTGTCAACGCATTTTGCCATATTTTTAATGATATGTAGATGTAACAAACATACTATACGTGTTTTGCTTGATGCACAATGAAATAGATTCAAGTTTTTTCAAGAGACTGAAAAAATTAAATGCATGAATTTTTATTCACGAGATTAAGGTTGTAGTTTTAAATTTGAACCAAACTTGAAACTCCAGTTTAGTTCGTTACTATTTGCAAAACTAATTTCCTTTATGGGATGTTTCATAATATCTACATGACTAGAGAAAATATCGGGAGATTAGTGAAAAACAAGTTTATTCTAAGTTGGTAAGCGATCAATGTGTTCAAGATTAGAGAATAAATAGATGCAAGGACTTTTTGTTAACTATATTTGCTCGATGGACTTTTCACTAAAAACATTAATTTAATTCAGTGTAGTTAGAGTTTTGAAACTTCGTTTTCGGTCTGGCCTAACTAGATCATTTCTAAGCCTTGCTCATGTTCAACTGATCAGATTTTCTAATTTAAAAAAAAATGAAAAAGATTTACAAACTTCACACAACATGTTCAAATCAAAACTATAATCTTTAGTGAGGTAAAATATAAAAATCCTATAAATTCGATAGTTCTCAAAAATTTTAATGTTTATTATATACATATATAGATATGGGGCTTGATAAATAAATAAATTAGTCTGCAAAGAGATATACCAAGTACTAGGTGCTTAAAGGCATGTGAAAGTGGCATAATAGCTCCAGATGGGCTTTAGACTTGGTCATGACTGATTCTCACTTTCTAAGAAAGGAACAAATACATTGCAAGTCTATCATTTTTATAGTAGAATTTAGGATGACTTTGTTTTCAAGCAGAGTATTTTTACTTTATATTTTTTATTTGCTATTAGATGAGTAACCCCAATAATTAATTTAATAGTGATATGAACAAAGTAAAGCTGACATGGTATACACTTTACTGTTTGATTTATAAACATGTTATTTTAGACTTTAGTTATGACATCTTTAGGTTTTTTTTAAGAAAAATTATCTTATATAGGCTTGCATTGGATTAAAAGAAAAATTTCTAACACGCTCTGGATATAATACAGACATAGAATTTATGGAGTCCACAATTCCGTCTTAACCACTAGAGTACTACTTCAATCACATGAAATCTTTGGTTAAATATTTGTTATCTACGTTTATTGAAGTGCAAAATGTAAAATTATTTGGTAATGAATTATATGTATTAATCATCAATCAAAATGAAAAGTGGGGAACATTTATTTATAATATTACAGCATATCAACATAAGTTCATATTTAATAAACAAAAAGAAACCTATCATTGTGTATTTTTTTTGAAAAACTCCCGGATGAACAGTGTGTTCACCCGACAGAAAAAAGAAAAGGGAAGATGAAAATTTCGGAGCGGAGTCCCAAACTGTTTCTCTGCTACCCTACAAAACACTCTCCCCCTTTTTTATATTAATAATCCATAGGTTACAAAGTTTGTACACAAAGCAACCTACTAGGGTCGACAAAAAGGTCTGAGACTGAAGAGCACAAACGCTTCTTCTTACACTTAAAGAGGAACCAACACAAGTGAATACAGCTGACCATTATATCTTCTCTAAGTGTAATTCCTTCGAAAATGAATTTGTTGCGATGAGACCATATAGACCACATAATAGCAAGCCATAAAGACAAGGCAAAATCACGAGCCTGATTGCCACGGAAATGTGAGAGCCATAAGTCTAAGGATACCACAATTAAACCAGGCAAAATACTCTGGACTCCAATCCATTGGTGCAACCGACACCAGATATCATAGCTTCTGGCACAGAAGAGGAACGTATGCTCTGTAGTTTCAACTTCGGGACAGAAAGGACAGATTGAATCCGCAACAGTGGAGATGTTCCTTTGGAAGAGGAAATCTCTAATAGCTAACCGAGAGTGAAGTAGAAGCCATCCAAAAAATTTAACTTTCGGGGTGGCTATAGCATCCCATAATAGCCTGAAAGCAACAGGAAAACCATAAGGCAAATTCGATCGGATAACAAGGGAACTAAAAGAGGTGACTGAGTAGTTCAAGTCGTTACAAAGGGTCCAGCAAAACACATATGACCTCTGCATCAAAAACAGATGCAGAGAATCCCCAAGTGAGCTAGCAGCAACGAAATTCCCAGGCATGATACGAAAAATGGATGGAACTGAAGTAGAGATCCATTCTCAAAGTTGTAAGCATCGATCCCTAGAAGAAATACGCAAGTGTCGTTTCCAAAAAGGTCTTGCAAAAGGACTTTGGCCAAAAAGTCTGGAGCATCCTGCAGAAACTGAACAATACTTCATATTGGAAAGCAAAAATAGGTCAGGAAATAGCTCGCACAAGGGAACGTTTGCAGTCCAGTTATCCAGCCAAAAATGAGAAAAAAGGCCATCCCCTACAGAAACCGAGATGGAGCTCAAAAAGAGCTTCCAGAAATCCTGATGAAGCACACAACTTTTCAAAATGCCACGCCAAATTATCGATAATTTCCTGGGATTGGCATCAGGTAAATCATGCCATAAATTGAAGCCAAGACGACGAACACAAAAAATATACCAAAGTGAATCCCTCTTCAAAGAATGAATTCGCCATATCCATTTAAAGAGGAGAAAAGTGTTCATCAAAAGAGGATCTTTCAAAGAAAGACCGCCAAACTCTTTAGGAAGCATAATGGTATCCCATCCAACCTTGCATATGCCATAAGAATCAGAGTTACCCCGCCATAAGAAATTGCGCAAAATGCTAATCATAAAGTTTCGCACAAATGTCGGGAGATGGAAAAGTGACATTTGGTAGATTGGCAAAGAGCACCAAACTGATTTTATCAACACAAGTCTGCCCGCATAAGAAAGGCAACTACCTTTCCAATTGGCTAACTTCGAATGGAATCGATCGATAAGAGGGCCCAAGGCCGAAATCAAATTCATATTACGACCTAGTGGAGAACCCAAATATGAGATTGGCAAAGAATCAATACGGCAACCAAAGTCAACAGCACAATGTTGGATAACGTCATCTTCAACTCGAATTCCCAAAAGAGAACTCTTATGAAAATTTATCCGCAAGCCTAAGATCAGCTCAAAGCACTTTAAAAGTCACACATATAAGGGAATAATAGTAGGATCAGCGGGTAAAAAGCACAAAGTGTCATCCGCAAACTGCAAAAGGGACAAGTCTGGAGAGTCAAGATCGAGTCGGAAACCGGGAATCAAGCCAGCATTGATAGTCGAACTAAATAGCTGTTTTAAACCCTCCGTCGCCAACACAAATATAAATGGTGACAATGGATCTCCTTGTTTAACACCTTTTCGAATAGAGATCGGATTCGAAGGAGTGTCATTAATCAAAATCGAAGTGGTAGAATGAAGGCGAAAAGCAGCTAACCAAGAGATCCAAGTATGACAAAAACCCTTAGCCTCCATAACCTTGTCAATATAGTCCCCTGAAACACTATCAAATGCTTTGTGGAAATCTAGCTTTAGTATAAGGCAAGGATATCGACGGTAATTAAGCTCATGAATTACTTCCGAAGCAACAAAAGAACATTCATGGATGTTACGCCCTTTAACAAAAGCGAATTGATTGTTAGAGATAATATGAGGGAGAACCAACTGGATCCGGATAGATAAAAATTTTGCAAGCATCTTGTAAATCCCATTAATCAAAGCAATAGGCCTATAATTTCCTATCAAAGAAGAGCCGGGAATCTTCAGGATCAGAACAGTGTAAGAATTCTTAAAGGCGTCAGGGAAAGAATGAGACTCATAGAACTGCTTAAAAAGAAGCACAACATCCGGTTTGATGGAATCCCAAAATCGCTTATAAAAATAGAAGTTGAATCCATCGGGTCCCGGTGCTTTATTGTTACCACAAGCAGAGATCGAGGCCCAAATTTCCTCCTTAAGGAACGGGGCTGTCATAATTTGATTGAAGGAGTCGGAAACTTTCCGAAACTCAAAACGATCCAGAGAGAACGGAACAAAACCATGCTTGTTAAAAAGATTTCTGTAAAATTCCCGAATCCGTGCTCGAATGTCTCCCATGTTGGTATATGTGATCCCATTAACCTCAATTTGTGAAATTCTGTTAGAGCGGAAACGGGAAGATGTCGTTCTGTGAAAAAATGTAGTGTTATCATCCCCTAGTAATGTCCATTTCACCCGTGATTGTTGGTGCCTAATTGATTCCAAATGTCTGCGTTTGGGTAGAGAGCCTCTTTCTTGTTATTTAATTCTTCTGACAACTCCGCAGTGAGAGGTCTCGGATTATTATTGGAAGATATCGATAAGATCAAAGATTCCAAAGCAGCAATATCTTCATCCAATTTCCCAAAATTAACCCGGTGTCAATCTGAAATAAAACCACGCAATAACCGGAGCTTAGCTGATAGATCATGAACGCCATTTCCTGAAGATAAATCAGCTCACTTCTCACTAACAAAGGAGGCGAAATCAAGGTGATCCCACCAACAATTTAGTGAACAAAATGGCCTAGGACCCATTTGAGCAGATAAATCCGACCGAAAGACAAGGGGTAAATGATATGAGATAGTAGAGTCAACGGTTGAAACTGACAGGAATGGCCAGACATCAGATATGCCACAGGAAACAAAAACATGATCGATACGTGAGAAGGTGCGAAAGTTCGCTCAAGTAAATTGCCTCCCCTGCAATGGAACGTCAAAAATTTCACTATCCAAGATAAACTGACAAAAATCTGCAATAGATGAGGAGACTAGGCCGCTTAATCTCTCCGACGGATCCAACACTTCGTTAAAATCACCGCAAACAATAACATTCTCCAGACTCTGAACAACTAAGAGCAGCTCTTGCCATAATTGAGATCTCTCATTTGAGTCAACCGGGCCATACACCGCAAGCACATGAAAATCAAAACTCTGAAGTTGAAATCGGACAAGAATCCATCTAGCCCCCGAAGATATAAATTGACCCTGAATAGACACAGAATTCCACGAGATAATTAAGCCTCCAGATAGACCAACAACAAGAACACAGAGAAAAGAAAAATCATTGTGACCCCAAAAACGCTTCATGATATTCTCGAAAATGATTACAGATTTAGTTTCCAAGAGAACAAAAAAATTGAGATTGTATTTGCGAATACACTTTTTAACAAATGACTGCCTGTTATTACTCCTAATACCACCTCGACAATTCCAAGACATGAATGATAACATAATCATGGAAGAAAACAACCTGGAGAGAAGAGCCAACTATGAGGCGTTACGGGATCGGACGATAGAAAGAATCTAGTGACGACCTTCCTCGTCAAATAAACCAATTCGATGACCCGTAGCAAAAATTGCATCAGCCTCTTTATCAAATCCCTGAAGACCCAGCATTGGAGACCTAGACTCCACTGGGCTCAAAGGACCAGCACGAATAAGAGTTTAAGAAGGGTGCTGGGT
>CAOJBJ010245704.1:0-10584 GCA_948291685.1 Euphorbia celastroides
TCCGCCTTTCACTCAAAGTTTGCCTCTCAAGTTCAATCTCTTTCTCTTTTGCTTCACACCTGAGACAAAAGCCGAATAAAAAACAGCAATTTATCAGAAAAAATCAAATATCCAAACACTTTATATCCCCTTAATCACTGAGGAGGATACCCAATTCATTTGTTTTAAGAAAGGATGAACGAGATTCTATCTTTATTCAAATTTAATATGCATACTCTTCTTTGAAAGTGGTTATGCGCCTGTTGAGGTCACTTTCACGAGCTTCAACTTCCTGGAGTTTTCTATCAGCAGATCTGCGACAATGGCTACCATCGGCTTGTATAGCTGCTGCAACACGTAATTTTGCCTCAGCATCTGCAAATTTCTTTCGTGCATCTTCCATCATTGCACGAGCTTCAGCATATTTACCCTCAGCGGCGACCTTGGTCTCAGCAGCTTCAGCACGCATCTCATGCAAGGCTTTCTCAATCTGCCAATAATATCATTCATAAAATATGAGAATCACACAATAATAAAAGCAAAAGATGGAAAAAAAGGTAAAACTCAACAAAGTCCTCACACTTGCTATGCACTCCTTCTCAACTCCCAAAGCTTTCTTCAAGCTCTCCTCTCGCTTCTTTGCTTCAACTAAAGCTGATCTGAGTGCAGCCTGTTCACGCTTGTGCATTAGGTCAGCTGCCTCAGAAGAGGACTTGACTTGCTCATAATTTGCCGCCAATTCTTTTCTTTCTAATATGAGAAGACCCATATGGTGTTGAAGATCAAATATCTGCATTATGATACAGTTTCATCAGAGTCAGCAAGAGCATAGTGCCAAAGTTATATCAGATTTGAAGAAATATGGAAATTAAAAATGCATGAGCCACAAGGTGTAATATCAACAAGTAACTAACAACGTATATACTAAAAACAAAGAAGGTAATGTTTGATTTATAAAAGAGTAGCTTTGTAACCACCTATGAACTGTTTTAAATATTTCAAGTCATGATAAAAAATCTGGAAAACAAGAGAAAATTCTATGCAAACCAATAGAAAGTTGAAACTAATAATCATAAGAAAGTGGAAAAAGGATTTAATGAGTAGACCTTAACTCATAAAACTTTAGTAAAGAACAGCAACAACATTGAAACAAATAAAATTTCGTAAATAAGAAGTGTTCTCAATCAAAGGTAGAAACCTAGTTGGATGTCTTTATCCTCGTTGGCTACTCTCCCGCAAGTTTCAGTGAAAAAAATATTGTTAGATTACAAACTAGGGACTCGTAACTTCCATTACATTTCAGACAATTAATAGGCTTGTATCGTTTTTCTCTTGCATTAATTGGTTGACTCATTAGCCAAAAACTAAACTTGTAATAGACATGGAAACAACATGACCTATTCCACTTCTTTCTTTCTTCTTTCAGTTTTTGTTCTCTATGTGTAGATTGGGGAAGCAATCAGCTCAACAAAGTTACTCAAGCTACATTGCTGATACAACTATGTCCCTCCTTTTTCGAGAATCAATTGAAGTCAGGAGAACCCGAAAGGAAACAGATTCAACTTCTAGAAAAGAGATTCCACAAAACAAGTAGCAAAAACGAATTTTAAAATTGATCGAACAAGGGCACAAAGTTGCAACTACAAAAAGTGAGCAGGACACAAATTCAGTTCTCTGAAGGTACCGAAACATGATTCCCCAATCTAGATCATATATCAATATTTCCACCAACATTCAACAAACCCAGTAAAATCCAATAACCCATTTCAATTATCGAATTTCGAAACAAGAAAATTAAACGAACCTCGGTTTCCAGCTTAGCAATATAGGCAATGAGCGCAGCCTTGTCTCTTCTCTTGACAGATTCTTCATCGAACCCAGCCTCTTTAAGCCGCTTCCAGATCGAGCCATCACTGAGAGGAGTCTGCAAAACCCTAGCACCAGGAGTAATCGACAAAGCTCTACCAGTAGTTGGAGTGATCGGCGACGCCATATACAAAGACAAAACCCTAAAATCGCGTAATCTGTAAATCGGCAAATAGAATTCAAATCAAATTGCGCAAACTTTTAGGGATTAGCTTTTGCAGCAACTCTCCACAACTTTTCTTTAGAAAAGGCGTAAGCTTTGAAGAGAAGGCTGAAAGAAGAGACAGAGAGTGACCCAGCGTTGAACAACGCTACCACTTTTGCTACAGAAATACTCTAGGTGGTGAAGTGGCCAGCTGTGTATCAGGAAAAAAGGGAAGAGCAATGCGACGCCGTTCGGTCGCAAGTAATTGCCAGTTTTAACGGCTATGAAATATTTATCGAGAGCATCGCAATTCAAAACTCAATTTTGTGTTTTCCTGGTTGCTTTTTGCATTGTTTTTGGCATTTAGAAAAAGCCAGCATGTTTTATGTGCAATAAATTCAGGAATATTCTACGTTGACTTTGCTTTTTTCAAAGTTAATCTTATTTTATTCTTCATCATCATTAAATGAGTGAGATGAAATTTATCTAATGGTGATTATGACAAGTAAAGAAAAAACAAAGTCACTACAGCCTTCACTATAAATTCATATCTTATTTGAACTTACTTTAGAAAAATATAAAAAATATTTCAATAAAGAATATATATTGTTATGGAATTAAATTTTTCCTTAAATAAAATTATCATGATTAAAGTTAATCAAAATTAAGAAAAGTAAGGAAAAAAGTGTAATTTAATATTAAATTACTTTTATTAATATATATACTGTGATTAAAGCTTTGTTTTCTTTACCTTCAATTTGATTCAATTCAGTTTAGGTCTAGTTTGTTCAGTTCAGTTAAATTTAATTTAGTTCAGATTTTAAAAGTCAAAGAAAACATAGTTTAATGGTATTACAAATGAAGGAAAGTAAAATAATAAAAAGTTTATAAGTATGAATTCAGTAAGGTGTGTATAGGAAGATTGTGAATGGGATCATATATAGGAATATAATATATATTACTTTCCATATAGGAACAAATTTTCCTTCAATTACTATATTATATTAATGTTTTGGTTCCACTAAGGTAAAAGAGTTTTACCGGTATTGCCTTTCCATATCCAAATGAAAGTTTTTTATGAACAAAGTCAGATATGAATGTTTAGGCGAAAATAGCCTCCAGTAGTGAAAGAAAAAAGAAACTAAAAATTTCTACGTTCACCTGAAAGGAAAAATGGTAGTATTAAATAATTGACCATAACTTTCTACTATAGATTTGTCATTCTCCTGTATAATTAAAAGTTTTTTATTTATATTTATTCCAACATCTTTTACATCATTCTAAGTTGGTGATGCGAGCTCAAGCCAAATATGTCAAGCCTGTCATAAAGTTCTTAATAGTTCAAGTTGCATATAGAGTTATAAACACTACCAGTTAGTTTGGGTTAGCTTCCATGTACATTAGTACACATGGATTAAACAAAGTTGTTAGATCTAAGGTTACCAGATCCGATCCGATCCAATCCAATCCATCTTACTTAAATATTTAATATTTGACCCAAATATTTAAGTGGGATAGGTGACTTTTAAAAATCGAGCATGCAGACATTATTTACTCATTGTTTTGGTGGTTTAGACCATTGACTCCGCCAGCTAAAGCGACTTATATGGTTATTTGATCAATTATATAGTTTAACATTATTTGTTTAATGAGTCATGTGTTGATGGGTCAACGAGATTCAACTATAAACATTTGTTAGATTAACATAGCCTTTCAATTTATTTTGACACAATTTCTCATGCCAGTATTATATTATAATTTTTTATTTGGTAATATTTTGAAATTTTATTATGTTATAACGGATGGATGTCATTAAGTTGTTAAACAACATCATATACAATGTCATAACTGTTCGATTACAATTGCATTCATATTACCGATGAGGAAAACAATTATTAACATCTAATAGCCCCTTACAACTTAGCTTCGTTATGCAAGTTCAATTTCATAAAGATGAACTAGCAGTTTGCTTGTGATTAAACCTCATGGAGCTTCCATTTTATCGAAAGAAGCAAAAAACTAACTATGATTAACTCAATTTCAGGTATTGTAATCCTTTCAACAATGGGCATATGATTGTAAGTCTTATCCCAATTAGACAAAGCAAGCTTACATGTCTCGATCAAGTCCTAATGATGCACATAAAGGACCTAAATTCATTAGTAAAGTTTTGGACTTCGCTTGCTGGTCAATTTAGTCCAAATTTGGCATATGTATTTGAATAAAATGCACATATAATTAAACACAGAAAAAACATCATGTTGAAGGGCCAAACAAAAAGTGAAATTCTTGAATGCTACTGTATAGAAAAACGTGGAATCTTTCGTTACTATTTTCTAACTTACCACACTTAAAGAGTACAAAACAACACTTTCACTTTGATACTATGATTGTAAGAAAGCACAACAGTAGAACAACAAACAGTTCAACTACTCCTGATTTCTCAGGGGACAATGAAATTAAATTTCTTCCACTACGCTATTCAGCTGATTCCCCAGCATTTGATACCTGGTTCCCAGTATCAGGCAATGTTCCCAAATCTGTCCGAGCCTCCTTTTCTTCTTGCAAAACCGAAGAATCCGATGCATTCTGGGACGAATCAGTTGACTCATTGTGGGTACTATCGCCATTGGTATTTGCATTTGTGGTAGCTTCGTTTGATCCAGAATTTTCTTGACCTGCGTTGTTGTTGTCGTTGTTTTCACTTACATTGCTTTCAATCGTTTGGTTTTGGTCTGTGTTCGCGTTCTCGTTGTTTGTGTTGCTGTTGTCAACATTCTCACTTTGATTCTGGTCACTCGTGTTGCTTTCAACTTTTTCATTCTGGTTTGTGTCACCATTACTATCAGCATTACCATTGTTTGTGTTGCTCTGATCAACATTGTCGTTCTGATTTTGTTGAGTTGAGTTGCTTTCATTCAGGTTTCCATCTCCATTGCTAGAATCAGTCTGTTGGTTTTGGTTCAAATCTGGATTGCCATTGTTTGTGTTGCTCTGATCAGCATTGTTATTCTGATTCTGGTCAGTTGTGTTGGTTTCATCTGCATTCTTGTTTTCATTCTGGTTTCCATCGCCATTGCTAGAATCCGCCTGCTGGTTTTGGCTTTGGTTCTCATTCTGATTTTGGTCCGTTGTGTTCTGGTTTCCATCACCATTGCTAGAATCACCCTGTTGGTTCTGGTTCGAATCTGGATTCCCGTTGTTTGCATTGCTCTGATCGACATTCTCGTTCTGATTTTGGCCTTCGGTACTGCTTTCAATCTGGTTGCTGTGTCCGTTGGCAGTATCAAGCTGTTGGTTTTGGTTTTGGTTAACCTCTGTATTTTCAATGTTTGTGTTGCTCCGATCAACATTCTCATTCTGAGTTTGCTCTTCAGTGTTGCTTTCAGCAGCATTCTTGTTCTCGTTTTGGTTCTGCTCGCCATTGGAAGAATCAAGCTGCTGGCTTTGGTTCTCATCAGAGTTGCCATTGTTTGTGCTGTTCTGATCAACATTCTCATTCTGATTTCGCTCGGTTGTGTTGCTTTCAGAAGCAGTGTTTTCATTTTGGTTCTGCTCACCATTGGAAAAGTCAAGCTGTTGGCTTTGATTCTCATTTGAGTTTCCATTGTTCATGTTGCTCTGATCAACATTTCCATTCTGATTTTGGCCAGTAGTGTTGCTTTCATTCTGGCTAGCATCACCACCACTCGATTGCTCGTTTTGGTTGGTCTCTGCATTTTGATTCCCATTTTCACTCTCATTCTGGCTTTGTTCAGAACCACCATTGTTGTTCGTGTTCGAGGTCACATCAACATTTTCACTGGAGTTTTGACTTTCTTCTCCCGAATTACCTTGGGATTCAGACTTCTTGCCCTGAGCTTCACCAGTTTGATTAGCCGATGAATCATTTCCAGACTCAGTTGATTCTTGATTAGTTGAACCATCACTCTGAGTTTCAGTAGAAGGCGTTTCATTTGATCCCGAATCAGAATTTTCAGTTTGCAATTGCTCAGCATCATTAGAACTCTCTTGTTCTTCTTTGTTTGAATCAACCGCCTCGTTATTTTCTTTGTTCTCAACCTGCTCGGGGTCATTAGAGTGCTGAGTTTCATGGACAACTGCACTGGAAGCATCATCTCCCTTGTAATGCTCTTCTCTCGCCTCCTTACTATGCCCTTCAACAGCCTCCTTATCTTCTGCCTCTTTGTTCTCTTCTCCTTCCACAACCTGCTTTATATCAGTTTCTTCATTCTCCTTGACATTTTCCTCTCCACCTGAATTTTCTCCAGTCTCTTGATTTGAACTCTCTTGGCTTTCTTCCACTTTGTTCTCACCATCTCTTTCTTCATTCTCTTCACTCGACTTATCCTCTGCAACATTCTCACTGTTCTCTTCATTCTCTGTGTTTTCTGCTTCGTTGTTCTCTTCATTCTCTGTGTTTTCTGCTTCGTTCTTTCCATCTGTGGAATCCCTGAACCATTCAGCTCTTCGATCCACTCTCTCACTTTCAACATCTTGATCTCCAGTTGAATTGTCCAAGTTCTCCTCGGACCTACCAACTTCTTCATTCTTGTTTTCTTCATCTTCCTCCCTTTCCCTGTCATCTTGAGTAACCGATTCATTGACTTCAGGCAAAGCTTTCCTTCCTACTAATCTCATAGCATCACTCATAGAATGGTCCTCGAATGCTGATTTCTTGCTGTGAGAGTTCCTGACCTGATAAATCAGCCAGATTCCAACCCCTAGCAGAAGACATAATTGAACAACATGCTTTACTTTGAAACCTCCCCCTTTTGATCTAGGGTTCCGGCGTGGTGACACCCGAGCCATATCTAACCAAACCTACCCATTAGTTTGAATCAAATACTCGGTTAGGCTATGGAATAACTAGTCACTTCACGCAAATTATCGTTCAAAGGTCTAGTTCATAGATGCAAGTGTATAATTAAAACCAAAGAAGGGCCAATTTCAAAATTGAACAAATCCAAACAATACAGACGAGCAAAACCAGACAGAAGATAAATGCAAACAAGATCTGGAGCAATTTCAATAAGAATTGACAGGCAATGAAGTAATTGAATCCATCAACTAACTAAACCATAGATCTGGTTCTGAAACTACTATTTGAAACTGGAGAAGGAACTTACAGTTATGAACGGAGTGGTTGAACTCTGCAACAATGGCAGAAACGGAGACTTCAACTTCACCAGGAAACCAAATTAGCCAAATACGGGCACAGTGAGTAAGCGCGGGAGTAGAAATGCGAAGCCTTTTTATCTTTCAGATTTGGATCTGTAAGCTAAAAGAGTACTTTGAAAGTGGATCTTTCCCTTTATATAACTGCAGGTCCAAAATGGCAGGTTTACTCAAAGCTAACCGTCATTGAAAGCGCGTGGTTGTCACGCTCCGTAAATGAAGGCGCCCTCGTTGTCAGTGCTCATTGAAAACGACACCGTATAACGCGTAAGTTTGAAGCAGAATCATTTTCTAAAGCAATTTACTGATATCATACGGTCAGGAAACTGCCACGTGTAACATTCATCAACTCTACTCGTCGGTGACCCTAATTTATCCCCAATTTCATTTTGGAGAAAAACAAAGAACAGATTTTTTTATTTCAGCCATGGCCTCTAAGCTTCTGGCTTCCGCCGTCCGCCGGGAAATCACCAAAGCCGCCGGAGGATCCGCTCTCCTCCGCCTTTCCACCGCCGCCGCGGCGAAATCTGCGGCTCCTGAGCTCTACGATGATCCGGAAGTCGTGACGATGAAAGGCGTAAAAATCTCTGCTCGGCCGCTGTACTTAGATATGCAAGCGACCTCTCCGGTGGACCCTAGGGTTCTGGACGCGATGCTTCCGTACTACCTCGCGCGCTTCGGAAACCCGCACTCGCGCACTCATCTCTACGGCTGGGAGTCCGACACTGCGAGGGAGAACGCACGCGCTCAGGTGGCGGACCTGATCGGCGCGTCGCCGAAGGAAATCGTGTTCACCTCGGGGGCGACGGAGTCGAACAACATATCGGTGAAAGGCGTCATGAAGTTTTACAAGGACAAGAAACGGCACGTCGTCACTACTCAAACGGAGCACAAGTGCGTCCTCGATTCTTGCCGGCATCTTCAACAGGAGGGTTTCGAGGTTACGTATTTGCCTGTAAAGAAGGACGGGATCATCGATTTAGAGAAATTGAGGTCTGCAATTAGAGCAGATACTGGACTTGTGTCGGTTATGGCGGTGAATAACGAGATTGGAGTGATTCAACCGATGGAAGAAATTGGGGCAATTTGCAAGGAATTCAATGTGCCTTTTCACACCGATGCAGCCCAAGCGCTGGGGAAAATCCCAATTGATGTTAACAAATGGAATGTCAGCTTGATGTCATTGAGCGGGCACAAAATCTATGGCCCCAAAGGAGTTGGAGCTTTGTATATGAGGAGAAGACCGAGAATTCGAGTTGAGCCCCAAATGAATGGAGGCGGCCAAGAGAGGGGAATTCGAAGTGGAACAGTGCCGACTCCTCTGGTTGTAGGAATGGGGGCAGCTTGTGAATTGGCAAAAAAGGAGATGGAATATGATGACAAGAGGATCAGGAGTTTGCAAGAGAGGTTGCTCAATGGAATCAATGCAAAACTTGAAGATGTGGTTGTTAATGGAAGTGTAGAGAGGCGATATGCAGGGAATTTGAATCTTTCCTTTGCTTATGTGGAAGGGGAGAGCTTGTTGATGGGGCTGAAAGATGTGGCAGTGTCTAGTGGAAGTGCTTGTACAAGTGCCAGCTTGGAGCCTTCATATGTGTTGAGAGCTCTCGGGGTTAATGAAGACATGGCTCATACCTCGATTAGGTTTGGCATTGGGAGGTTTACTACAGAGGCTGAGATTGATCGGGCGGTGGAGCTTACGGTTCAGCAGGTTGAGAAGTTGAGGGAAATGAGCCCGCTTTATGAGCTTGTGAAGGAGGGGATAAAGCTTGAGGAAATTCAATGGTCACAACACTGAAGGAAAAGCAGATTTTTTGATACAGGTTTTTTTCTCTTCACTGTATTTGTATATTGCCTTGAGAAGTTCCCTAGTTGATCTAGGGTTAAGTTATGCGCTAAATGTGTCACCATACTTTTGTATTGTAGTTGACTGTAGTAGTAATAAGGTGTGTTCCTAGTGCAAATTAATAGCTTTGTCAAGGTCTGTAGTTTTGAGTTGTGTGGATCTTCTGGTATAATAGCATCAGTTATTATAATATATTCCTCAATGGCTTACGATTGTGTGGCCTCTATTTCAATGAGGTAGAGTTATGTATTTGTTTGTGCAAAATAAACTCCATAAAGCACAGAAACAAACAGCGGAAAAACTGAACTTGCTCTCTTTTGGGATTACTGGATCACTCATTTTGCTATAATAGCTATATGAATGGTTCATGTATCTTGCCTATACTGCACCTATAATAACTGTGTGTGTATTTCAAGAGATCTTCCTTTGATTACTAGTTACCATTGCTTTTTTTTTGTCAAGGCGGTTTTAGTATGATTGTTTTTTCAGTTATCAAGTTCCATATGAAATTAAACTTGTTGATCAATTGTTGTCCGGTACGTCTCATCTGATTAAAAGATGGACACATACAATTGGTAGAGATGTGGCCATCTTACTTTGGCTTTTTATAGACTGAAGTTGTGGCATTGATTGAGCTGATGTGCATATTATATTATGCCTAGTACTAGTAGCGTACTAACTAGTTGACCCTGAGAATATGTACTGGTTTAAAAATTTAATCACTGAAGAAAAAACTAGACTGCACATTGCCAAAGTTCTTATGCTGTATATTATGCTGCAGAAACCAGAACAACAGATTGAACAAATATAAGAAATAGCATTTGAATGGCTAGTTTCTAACGACCTTGTTCTTGAGGTAAGAGTACTCTGCTATAGATGTATAGACCTTAATCTTACCATATATGTTTATATAGTATGGTAGAATTCTGCACTAGATTTGTCACCATACTTTTGTATTGTAATGGACTGTAAGAGTAATAAGGTGTGTTTCTAGTGCAGATTAATAGCTTTGTCGAGCTTGGTTTTGATTTGTGAGGGTCTTCTGACATAGCTGTTATGCTTATCATGATATTTTCCTCAATGACTTACATTTTAGAATGCGGTAGAATTTTACATTGGTTTGTACAAAACTGAATTGTATATTAGCTGTAGAACTAGAAACCAATATAACTGATTAAACTATGGCATTTGAATATTTACTTGTCCTCAAATAACTAACTGCAAGTCTCCAACTAGAAGTAAGATAAAATGGACTCCCCTAGGATGTTAAATTTCCGTCTTCTTTTACCCGTATTATGTTCTAATAAACTATCTCAGTTTCTGTAGCCTCTAGAAGGTTTTGTCCCTTAGCATCCTACTGTACAATTTATATTTCTGCTGATTTTGTTTACTCGTTATATGTGTTTGCTTGTATCCTTGGCTTATTCATCAGAGAAGATGTTTAAATCTTGGAACCACAATGAATTTTCGGTTATTGATGTGTATGGAATGTGAATGGGATATCTTCTAATCAAATTCATTTTGAAATTAGATCCGTTGGCTTTAAATTCTATGAACTCAAGAAGATGAA
>CAOJBJ010246406.1:0-19124 GCA_948291685.1 Euphorbia celastroides
AAAAAATGTGAAACTCAACTCCAATACACATTTTAGCCCATTTTCTTTTTGTTTTTATTATTTTATTTTTTATTTGTAAAAATTTTAATCTTATATTGACCCCTCTCCCTCTGCTTTTTTTACAATGTTAGGCGGAGATGAAATATATTTCTCACAAATTATTTTATTTTGGCTTTCTACTTTCTTTCGGTCGTTTTGCGTTTTGATTTTAAACGTGAAGATTTAAATTTTTTATATTGTTAAAAGTGGCTTACCAAAGCTAGAAGATCCGCCAAGTCAAAGATCCGACCCATTTCGAGGAAGGTTTGAAGATAAACAAAATCTCGAAGTCAAAATGGAGTAACAAAATCCGAAAAATCAAAGTGTACAAATAAGGTCCGGATCAGGAAGTTCCGTAATCAAGCAAAGAAGGAAAGGATCTGGGATCCACGTGGACAGAGGTGGATCCAATCTAAAACAAATTTAAAATGTCTAAGTGTGTGGGAGAATGTCAAAACCGGTCTCCAAGGAGCATTAAATGTGTTCCACCAACTGTCGGAACATTTAATGAAGAAAGAAGCACTAAAAGACAAAAACAGCAGGTTGACAGTGACATAAAGTCACTTTCCAACCAATACCGAAGCGCGTGGACTACACAGCCGATTCAAACGTACTAGGATGTTCTCCAGACATTCTGCAATGTATGAAATCCTATAAAACTAGCTATAACGGGCATTAAATTGTCTTTAAGGCCAAAGAGACGGTCCAAATGCGCCTAGACTTAACTTCTTCAACGATCCATATTGAGTCTTTTCCAACGGTAGTATTTATTGATCAACCTATAAATGGAAGACATTGAAACCAGAAGAAGTAGCTGATTCTTTCAAGTTTTAAAAGATCTAAATCAAATTCAAAGCAATCGGCTTTCAAAGCATTCGAGAGAACAAAACTTAGTTGAAATATGTTCTTATAAAAACTCTTTGTGAAATCAAAGTTGTAAATCTTTTCAATCAGGGGATTGAAAAGTGAGACTTAGCTTCTAGATCCGGTGAGAGGTTAGAAGTGGTATATCTCTAGAAAGGACTTAGCTAAATCAGAGAGATTTAATGGTATATCCTACATCCGGAAAGGGAAGCTTTTTGGAGATAACTTATAACAGGCTTGATTCCTGCCCGTAAAGAAATTCTTTAGTGGATTAAAGCCCAGCAGAAGTTCTGGGGACTGGAGTAGGCGGGGCCGAACCAGGATAAAATTGTTTGTGTAATTTAATTTTTGAAGTTCTTATTAACTGTCAGCTTCCGGAATCGACCAGAGTCCAGACCCGAAGAAAAACTCAAATTACCAATCTATTTTCCGCGAAAAATGATCATTCACCCTCTGACCCTTATTGTCTGCTCCTAGAGGACCAAAATATATCATTCAATAAATCAAGATAATAAAAATAACGCTTAAAATAATTATATGTCCTTCAAAATGTCAACTTATATGACGTTACTTTCAGAGTTTAAAATGTTTCAATCTACCGTCAAATCTCTTAACATAAGCTAAATTAAATTTACATGTAAATTTTTATTAAATAATGAAAAATTAGAAAATTCAAATCTTTAAATCAATAAATTTTTTCTATAATAGAGTTGAGTTTTACATTTTTTTCAATTTTAAAATACTAAAATTAACTTTTTTATTAAATTTATAGAGCTTTCAATAACCTTTAAAAATTTAAAATAACACCTAAAAATCATTCCAAGTTCATCACGTCAAGTATGTATTTTTTCAATAAAAAGGAAATAGTAAATGAGAGCCAATAGAAGCAAAGCATTAGACCCAATTCTTGTTGTACTCACTCTCAAAGCTTCCCCTTCTTCCTTCTCTCTCTCATTCACTGCATTATTTTCGTCTCTCTCTTCAGCCCTTCATCGAGCAGCCACTGAGCTCTCCTTGAGCTCCCCAGAGAACCCAGTCACTCTCAAAGATCTGATCTTTATCTATTTCTTCCAGGTGATTCCCCCGTTTTTCCGCCTTCAATTTCTCCTTTATTTTACCTGTTTCCGTGATTTGATTTGGTGGGTTTTTTGCTTTTCACTGCTCCTTGCTTTGTTTCTAGCTCCTGCTTCTATTTGAGCTTCTGGATCCAGTGATTCTGATCTTTGATTTGAGATCTGTGTGTCGCTTCTTCTTTTCCCTTGGTATTATCTTCTTCGTCTGTTTTCCCTAGTTTGGAATTAGATGTATCGAAAAGCACTTTGAAGCCTAATCAGCTTGTTGGTTTTCTCGCCTCTTCTTTAATTTTAGTTCAAGTGAGGATCATTTTAAGCTGGAGTTGTTCTGCTATTGTTTGTACTGCTTTTGACTTCTTTTAGTGGTGTTTGATCCTATGTAATCTATGGCTTGAAGCTCGTTTTCTATGGCTGTTCTTAGATGAAAATTCGCTACTTGAGGCTTTCTACCTGTTTCTAGGGAAGGTTTGACTGGTAACAGATTTGCTTTGTGCCATTTTTATGCGGTTGTATGTGCTCAAGATTATGGATTATGTAATTCATCATGAGTTATGATCTGTGTCGTCTTGTGTTTTTTATTCCTGTTGCTATCGAATTTCTGATTTTACTCTGTAAATATTCCATTCAGCATTAGAACTTGATGAGATGAACGCTTTTGCTTCGTAAAATCTAAGAAATCTGCAATTCTGCTGTTTATAGGTATCAAAGCAAGAAGGGCTTCTGGCGAACATGGTTGGGGCTGATTAATGGGTTTTTCGCAATCTGATCTATGTAAGCAATCCGTTTCCTTCCAATGGCCTCAAAACCCGGTAATCAAATACTAGAAGGGAAATCACGCAGGCTTTCACCTTCACAGACTACAAAGATAAGCAAATCCGAGCCAATAACCCCGAAAGATCCACCTCAACAAACTGCTCCAAAGCAAGCTACTTCAGTGAGAACAGAGGACAAAAGATCACTCAGCTCCCAAAAATCACATGATGTTAATCATTTAGCTGATAAGGTATCATCAGCTCTGTCCTTTACTGATTCTAAGAGCTCACTGGAAAATTCTGCCAATGAATTCAGCCTCTCATCAGCTAAGGTCAGTGATGGGGCTAGCAGCCTTGCAAAGACCAGTGGAAGTACAAAAATCAGTGGACAAGCTGATTTTGTAGAAAGTGGAAAATCAAGTATCAATAGAGGGAGCACAAGCAGTGATGTAAGCGATGAAAGTTCTTGTAGCAGCTTGAGTAGCAGCATCAACCGACCCCACAAAGCCAATGACATGAGATGGGAAGCTATACAGGTGATTCGAGCAAGAGACGGTTTGGGTTTGAGCCATTTTAGATTGCTGAAGAGGTTGGGCTGTGGGGATATTGGGAGCGTTTATCTCTCGGAGTTAAGTGGAACAAAGTGCTATTTTGCAATGAAGGTTATGGACAAGGCATCTTTAGCAAGTCGAAAGAAGCTTCTTCGAGCTCAAACTGAGAGAGAAATACTGCAGTGTTTGGACCACCCGTTCCTCCCGACTTTGTATACCCATTTTGAGACTGATAAATTCTCGTGTTTAGTAATGGAGTTTTGCCCTGGCGGTGATTTGCACACTCTAAGGCAGAAGCAGCCAGGGAAACACTTCACCGAACATGCAGTGAAGTATGAAATCATTTCTTGCTTATACTTTGCTTGCTTTTGATTGCATTTGGTTTAGAACTCCATGCATTGTTCTTTTGCTTTACTGCTTTGGGATTGCTTTCCCAGCCTGTATTTGAAAAAGTTTGTCTACAACAAATTTTGAAATTAGACTACACATTTTGAGGATTTATGTGAATTAATTAGGAACTGTTTGATGTTGCTTTCTGAAACCAAAATCTTTTGATTCTAGAAAATGCTTGAAAATGGAGCTGTTTGGGACAATATGGGAAAGCAATCCCAAATTGGTCCAGTGATCTTTAGGCCCTTTTGTTTTTCAACTCATTTTTCATTCAGTTCAACTCAGCTTCATAAAGTTTCAGCAGTTCGGTTTTATTAAGTTTTGTTCAGTTCCATTAAGTTTCGATAAATTTCAAATAATTAAAGCTCAATAAATTCCGATTAGTTTGATATAAGTTTTAGTTTCATTGAGTTTCAATAAGTTTCCATTTAGTTTTTGTCAATAGGTTTCATTAAGCTCCATTGAGTTTTAGTTACATCTCAGTTCGGTTAAGTTCAGTTAAGTTTAGTCCGCCACTTTCATTCAGCTAAAGAGAATATGACCTTAGTAGTGAACTAAAATGACTAATACAGTAGAAAAGTGATTTTTGTGTCTATTTCAACATTAACAAACATTTGTTGGAAACATTATGGCAATTGCTGATCTTATTGTTTGGATACTTTGATTAACCCTGAACGGTTGTGATGACCCTTATGGCTTATCCTTAACGCAGGTTCTATGTAGCAGAGGTTCTCCTTGCATTGGAGTATCTTCACATGCTCGGAATCGTTTACCGAGACCTTAAACCCGAAAATGTTCTAGTCAGAGAAGACGGGCACATAATGCTTTCAGACTTTGACCTTTCCCTGCGCTGTGCCGTGAGCCCGACCCTAGTCAAAGGCTCAGCACCCGAAGGCGACTCTCTGAGAAAGAACTCAGCCTACTGTGTCCAACCCGCTTGCATCGAGCCGCCCTCATGTATCCAGCCATCATGTGTGGCCCCCACAACGTGTTTTTCCCCTCGCCTCTTTTTGGGCAAATCAAAGAAAGACCGGAAACCCAAAAATGAAATGGTCAACCAAGTCACACCTCTGCCCGAGCTAATCGCTGAGCCAACCGATGCTCGGTCCATGTCATTTGTGGGGACCCACGAATACCTCGCCCCTGAAATAATCAAAGGCGAAGGCCATGGGAGTGCTGTCGATTGGTGGACTTTTGGGATCTTTCTTTACGAGTTGTTGTTCGGGAAAACCCCTTTTAAAGGATCGGGCAACCGGGCTACCTTGTTTAATGTTGTGGGGCAACCATTGAGATTTCCCGAGTCGCCGGTTGTTAGTTTCTCAGCTAGGGATTTGATCAGAGGGCTGCTGGTGAAAGAGCCCCAGCATCGGTTGGCCTATAAAAGAGGGGCCACTGAGATCAAGCAACATCCTTTCTTTGAAGGTGTGAATTGGGCGTTGATTCGATGTGCAACTCCGCCGGAGATTCCAAGGATGCCGGAGATAGAGAAGATTCCGATCCCACCACCGGCGAGCGGTAAGGTTGCTCCTCCTGTTGCTAATGAGAATAATTATCTGGAATTCGATTTCTTTTAGGTGTCCTTCGAACTTGTTTTGTTTTTCGTCGTTTCTTGCGCTCTTATGTGTAGAGTTAGTAGACCATTGAAGTTGTTTCATATGTTTGGTGTCTTTTCTTACTTCATCAGTTGGTAATGGCCATATATGTCGGATGATGGTATTTATGTAACATTTTGGAATTGCATATTTGTATTGAAGAAAGTTGAATATTTTGAAGTGCAAATGCAATTGCAATGACTTGAGAAGGTATTGAGCAAGATTACAAGAACAAAAGTTTAGCAGGAGACTTAATCACACTAATCTCTGTCTTGCTGCTGTTTTGGAATTCACGTTATTCCTGGCGTTTCTTGGCTTTTGTTTTTAACTTTTGATTGGTATCTGGTGTTTAGAATGCTGGATAGAGAAGTAATATGAAAGGGACAAATACGTGACAAAACATAAAGATGGGGTATATAGTGTAATTGAGCATTCAAAAAAATGGACCAAAGAGGATAACACAACAATTAGGCCTAAAATGGTGGTGGACCTAAACCAATGAGCTGTGGATCAGTAATGTCCAGCAAAGACTTTTAATGATGTTCTCGACTTTTGGATAACATAATCTTGGGATTACGTGTCATGTTTTGCTTCTCTTTTCATGGTTTAGTTTTTCATTAGCAGGGTACCTGTTCTAATAAGTCGGGTTTGTACACTATGGACTATTTTGACAATTTTTTTGCATTAAATTTCTTGCCCATAACATAAAATAGTACGAAACTTTTCACTCCTACATCCATATGTTCCACTGTACTATTCTCCTGGCTCCCTCTTGTCGTTGGTTCACCCATCTCTTCGGCAAGAAAACCTCCCTAAAACCTTCCATTCACCGCTATTATCGCACAATTTGCATACAATTTCAGAGTATCATTACTTAGCTTCAGAAAAACAATCATTTTCGTCACATTCTTTTGTTCAACATCATGCCGGTTTTAAACCGATAAAAAGCAAAGTAACACACTACAATATAGATGGAACTTTGAAGAAAGAAAAAGTAAGAATTTTGGCCTTGCAAAAGAGTTTCTAAGTCAATATTTCATATCATAAACAGAACCACAAAAAGTGTCACCTTTCATTTTATTTGCCATTTGCCAACATTATGACACATTTTGGCTAAGACTTGTCGTACTTGTGACAGTTTATTGGATATTGCAACACTTGTATAGTGCTATATTTTAGCAGCCTGTTTTAGATAATATAACAAATTATATTTTTATGGTTTCCGGCATTAACAACTTCTTCATAAGGTTATGCGTTTGAGATGCCTGCAAAATTCCTAACTAAAAGCAAATTTAAAATAAATTAAAAAATTTCAAAACTCGGATCTACATATAAACGAATACGTAAAATATGAAAATGATCACCATCATATTTTGTTTCTTAATTTGAATAATGCAGAATTCTATCTTTCGTTTGTAGGACATAAGCTTGTCAATTAAGTTCGAAGGATTTCATAATTAATGTGCCAATGTTATGAGAGATTTTTTCATACGTTGATAGGATCAAGATATAAATAATTTAATGGTGATAACTGTAAAAAAATAAAATTCTGTTTCAATCTCAATTATGTAATGGACTTGAATCTCATCTTAAAGTCATTTTTTTTTTTGATAAAATCTTAAAGTCAATTTTAACATACTCTTGAATTTGTACGTTCGGGAACACCCACAATAATATCAATCTAGTTTGATGTCTTGAAGTTTGTTTACTGTCTCGTCACTTTCATAAAAAACATATATGGCATCACCTAATTTCTTTTTTGCATAAAATAATTTTTCCCTATTTATTTCTCCACCTTACATATAATATCATACCATGTGCGTATTAATATATGTCTTGTCGTTCTAAATGATATAAGATAGGCTATGCTTATTTTGTTTTACATAAAAAAATTGTTAATTTTAACGTTCAGTTAATGAATTGAACTCACTCATTTAATGGCGGATTCAATCAATTCAATAGTAGTAAAATTATTAGTTTGATTTAAGCAAAAGGCTTTTCCTAATCATATCTTATTTTTGTGGTTGTTATGCACAGACATTATATGTATGCAAAGCCATGGCAAAAAGTCAAAATGTATAACCAAAACCAACGTATTGAAATTAGACATGGTATCGTGTTCCTTGCACATCTAATTTGATAATGAATAATGAGATGCCACAAAGTAAGTCCCACGTTGTAACGAACATCAGTAAGTCGTCTCTGCAGTCAGCTATAATCATGGCCATATTTTCACTGTGATACTTTTTTCCAAATATATAGTAGAATGTGAGTGTCCAAAAAGCCACCAAGTCCCAGACATAATGACTATAACTTTTATGCTAACTAAATCACACCTCATTAATACAATATTGTTGAGTAGACAATGAAGTCTAACGACAAAGATAAAATCTTTTAACATCATGGATTTATGTTATGAAATTAGTCCAAACATGTTCGTTAGAATTGATTGGTCCATAAATCGTCTCCCGCAGTAGTCTCTTTTTTTTGAACCTTGTATGAGTATTCGAACAATTAAACTCCTTTTCATATATATGTATTTTTTTTCTATTTTGTTCAACTATCATAATGACTTCATTAGATAAACATAGAAAATTGAAGTTCTTAGCCATTTACATATAGATTATTATCGGAAAATTCTTAAATATGTAAAACTCGAACAAATTGGATACTGAAAGACTCTCTTTTATAAAGATTTCTATAGTACTCTATTCGGATTAGTCCACGCCAAACTTCGAATACCGAAAAAGAAAACTCATGGACAAAAAATATGTGGATTGTCCACATGCATCACATGTGAAATATATATAGAGGTGGGTGGGACATTCCAATTTGATCCCATTTTGTTTAGAGGAAGGAGAACACACGCAAAGTGGACATTGCCTAACCACAAACTTTAGCATATATTCTATTATCACTAATTGCAATTAATTTAAATAGTCGCACTATATTCAAAGTTCAAACCGTTTATATGTCTAACATCGAATTTTTCATACATCATAAGTTAATCATCTAGTGAGGAGTCATAGTATTAGGTGGCTTTTGTTCACTTGGTACGGCCAAACAATTGAATTTGTTTTTTATAAACAATAACACACAACAATCTCTTAGTAAAAAAAGTTTGTTTTTACCATATATTTATTGAATTGTTGATCATTTTAATATGAAGATTATATCGCTTTATCGCGGGTTGCACTTCCCAGGCTTAATTGCTTTTTTTTTTCTTGTCTATCCGAACAAAGATCAAAGATTATGCTACTTTCAAAAATTGATTTAAGAATAATTGTGTGGTGAATAAAAAATAACCAGTGGGTTTCATGTGGGAATCCACAAGATGCCCTAAAAAAAGAAATGAAATGATTCAGTTAATTATTTTAATGAAAGGTGAGAATTAGTTAGAGAGTATGTGAACAGACAACTCTGTATATTATGTGAATTCAATCCTTCCCATTTAGAAAAAAAAAAAAAAAAATAAATTAGAGCATTTCAATCCAACACCTGCATTTTAACCTTCAATTTTATGCACAACAACCCAACAACTTTTACTCTTGTCCTTTATGTGAATTCAGATACACAATAATCCCCACTTATCGTTTATGTTCTTCTTCAGTTTAGTTTTTCACATTTTAGACCAAAATTATATTCAGTTTTAAAATATCAAGATAATAATCATAAGAACATTAGACCTTTCGTTCTCAAAATCCATTCTTAGATTGCTTCAAATGATAGACAACAAATGATCATAGATGGTATACCATGCCCATTCTTAGAAAACAACATGTGCTGACTAAAAACGATACACATGAACTAGTAGCAATTTCAATCTTCACTGAAAATATGGTATATAGAGCTTCAGACTTGGTATGAAGTGTTCTATGCCACCGATTTGGAATGCAAATTTGAATCTTGGTCTAAACAAAAAAGTGAAAAGGACAAATGAACACTTTATACCTTGTATAAACATTTTATACTGGTTGTACTATTAGTTCGTTATGGTATAAACCCTCTGTAAATGGTATACTATACTCTATAACCCATTGTATTGTTGATTTCTTTATGGTACAAGTGACTCGTATTTTGTATAAAGAACTTTCCACCACTGTTTTTATTGATTTTTGGTGCTACAAGTGTCTATATCGAGAATAAAGCATCTATACCATTGTTTTTAATATTTGCTCACATCAGCTTCAAAGTTAGAAGCTAAATTAGTGGTACAGACCCTTTATCAAGTGCAAACATTTATAATTATGTTATCACTCTTTATTGTTACAAAAATCAAAACTGCAAGCTAAATTGGTGGTATAAAATGCTTTTCATCCGATATGAAGCATTCATGTCATTGTTTTTACTCTTTATTTGTTTCAAAAATCATGGTTACAGGTCAAATCGAGAGGTATAAATTGCTTTGCACCAAGTATCGAGAATTCATATCACAATTCTCAATCTCTTTATGTATAAAACATCACAAAGCCAAATTAGCGGTATAAAGAGCTTTAAACCAAGCATAAAGAGTTTATACTTCTACCTTTATTATATATTTACTACCCAAATCGATGGTATAAATAGCTATATGTTTCTATAAGTTGCTATATAGTTAAACCAAATTTTTATGATATTACTTAAATTGCATTATTAGAAATAACTGGATATAAAATTGTAATATTTTCTTTTCTACAATATTAAAATTTTGCACCAGAAACTCAAACTATTATGTGTTCGAGTTGTTCATTTGTCTTGTAATAACTTATTTAATGAAAGATGTACTTGGATAGACCTCATAGGAAGGTTTAATTTGTACAAAATGCTAAATATAAGATATTCCAAATACCATATTTTACATTATCAGTCTTACATCAACAATATTCACCAAAAAAGAAGTCTTACATCAACAAATGCCACTTGTTCTTTTTACTATAATTTGATACTAAATATCTTTGTATAATAAGTTTCCTTTTTCTTTTTCTCTCTCTCCTTTTGACATCAATCAATATTCATTTAAATATAAAAGGAATCAGTTAGAAGAACATGCCCCGGTTTCAGTAAACTCACTCTCCTCCGGCAAATTGGATTCAAATTTATATGAAGCGCACACGATAAAAGGCTAAAATCAAATAGATTTGCATTTCTTTTCTTTCATTGCTCATAATCTGAAGTGAAAGTTTGTTGCTTTCTCAAGTAGAAGAAATGGGTATAGCCAATGAAGAAGCGATCCAGCAGTTTCATTCGTTAATGGACAAAAGTCAGCTCCCAAAACCCTCCCCACATTTCTTTTCTGTTTTCTTATTTTGATTTCTGTTTTTGGATTTTTTTCCCTTAACGAACTTTGTTTCCTTTTTTGTTTGCTCTAGCAGTCGATGATCAATTGAAAGCTACATTTCAGGTTAGTTCATATTTTCTCTCGGGTTCATGCTTCTGATTGATTTGATTTATGTTTACATGCTCAATAAATTGAATAAATGGAAAACTTAGATTTGGGGAATTGAATTTCAGATGTTAAAATCAGCTTTAATCACTGAATTCAGTTTAAGTCTTCTCCCCAAATTGGTATGGAAACAGAAGAATGTTACATACCGGAGAAGAGAGATTTTGGATGCTGAAGTTGATCAATTCTGCTAAATCAAAACATAGCTGGTTCCTAGTAAATCAACCTTGTTAAAAGCTCTGTTGAATAGTTTTGTGTGTCTTTTGTTTCATTGCTTTGAGTTTGCTTATATGTTGATTTGAGTTTCCTTGATGTGAATTGCTCTGAAATGTGAAACAATTTCATCTGTGGTCACCAGAATATGCATCAAGGTTATCCAAACGAAACATTGGTGCGATTCCTCAAAGCAAGGGAATGGAATGTCACTAAGGCTCATAAAATGGTCAGTTCCATGGAACTTCTTTATGTTATCCATATAAATTTGTTCCAGTTCGCAGTCCTAATGTTTTCTTTTGTTTGTAGTTGATCGATTGCTTAGAATGGAGGATACAAAATGAAATTGACAACATATTGGCAGTAAGCACTCTGTCTACATGAAGCATTCTTGCAACTTATTTCACTTTGATTCTTATGTAGTAATTGAGTCATAATACAAAGTTTTTGAAGTAGTAACAATGTCTTAATGTGGTTGTTTCTTTACAGAAACCTATTATTCCCAATGACCTATATAGAGCATTGCGGGATTCTCAGCTTGTAGGCTTATCAGGTTACTCGAGAGAGGTAGGTTCAAGTATTTCTAAGTCTGCTGTTTTTTGACATTGTTATTGGTACTTGCTGGCTTACGCAATTAGGAGCTGGCAACTTAAAAAAGTTTGGCATTTTTGGGATTTTTATTATGGAACTCTTAACCATTGAAAATCTGACCTTTTCTTCGTGTTCAATCTTCTTCTAGGGTCTCCCTGTCGTAGCCATTGGTGCTGGGCTAAGCACATTCGATAAGGCGTCTGTAAGTGTTTTATAGTCCATAGTCCATACTTATTTTTATGGTCAAATTTTAATTGCTAGCGCCAATGATCGAATTCTTACTTATCATCATGAGAAGATTAGGAAAATGTACTGGACTGTTGGTTGCCTTAGCTACTTTCAATATCTGTCTATATAGATTTCAGAGAGAAACATTCATGGACTTGGAGCACAAAAACACTGGTCATTTTTTTTCTGCTTTCTGTTAACGTTGTTATTCATGATCTCTGGCTTCTGTAATTGTAGGTGAACTATTACATACAGTCTCACATTCAGATGAACGAGTATAGGGATCGTGTGATTCTGGTGAGTAGTTTACTGCCATGATAATATTATTAAACCATTGTTTGTAGTTTTTTGTGTAAATTCAGTTTTCTAATCTTTTATGGATGATAGCCTTCAGCAACTAAGAAGTATGGACGGCATATAAGTACCTGTCTCAAAGTCTTAGATATGACCTGCTTAAAGCTTTCAGCATTGAATCAAATAAAGGTATTTTTTCTCTAATAGCAGGAAAAAATGCAATTTTTGGTATTAGAAGGCCACTTTCTTATATAATTACCGGTGTTCTGTTACAGCTATTGACAGCTATATCTGCAGTAGATGACTTAAACTATCCAGAGAAAACCGAGACATACTACATTGTGAACGCTCCATACATATTTTCAGCATGTTGGAAGGTTTTCACTTCGTCTCAAAAGAAATTTTCCTCTCCCATAATCATATTAGAGGCTATAGACATTGTAAATTGGGTTGGCAGGTTGTAAAGCCGCTTTTGCAAGAACGAACAAGGAGGAAAATTCAGGTGCTGCAAGGTTGTGGAAGGGACGAGCTATTAAAGGCAAGAGTAAATTTGCTTACTAAAGTTTATCCACAAACAGAGACCGATTTTCTCTGCTAGAGTTGAAGTTGTATTTTCTTGTTTTGTTGCAGATTATGGATTATTCGTCTCTTCCACATTTTTGTACAAAAGAAGGCTCAGGATCATCTGGGCGCTCTAAAAATGAGGTTACTCAAAATTGTTTTTCATTGGATCATGAATTCCATCAAGCGTTATACAATTATATAAATCAACAAGCTGCTCTTATAGAATCAATTTCGCCCCTGAAGGAGGGCTCGGTCCATGTGGAGGTCCCTAAGCCAGACCCTGAAGATGTTGAGATTGCTAAAACGATTGAATCCGAAATGCACAAATTTGGAGATTCGAATGGAATCTGTCACTCAATGAACGGGATCAAAGGTAATGGACACTGAAATTAGAAGATAACAAACACGAATAAAATTCGCATACCACACCGAACTACTTTGGAGGCAAGTTTTTATACTGATTACATGCTTTTTTGGCATCGGCTCAATGCTGGCGTTCTTTGATAAAGCCAATGTTTTGTAGGATAATATGTTAACCAGTGTGGAGTCAATGGTTTTGACAATGGCATTGTTTGACCTTATTGTGATGCTATTGCTGTTGTATTCCATTCCCTGTTGTCTCACATGTTATAATATATGTGTTCTAATGAAGTATTGTTTTACTAAGTTGTAGGGATAACAGAGAGTTTCTTGCTCTGCTATTATGGCTTGTGCAATGTGTCGAGTACAAAATTAGGCCGAACTCAATAAAGACTTGATCTTGTAATTATCCACCTTGTGTTCAAAAAACGATGAGACCGCAGATCACAAGACTGGACCTTAATCCTTGTTTGCACAATTAAAATGGTCAATAAATTATGCTTTTAGGCTAGTTTGGGTTTGTGTTTTCTAATTCTTGTGCCAAAAAAGTTATATTCGCAAGCTTTTTATAGAATTTATTTTTTCCTTTTAACTGTTAATACTTTTTAATTTAACCAATATGTTGTCATAAAAAAGGTTGAGTATGAAACTTTTTTGGATAACATAGTGGAAAGCAATCCCAGTCTAGTATGCATCAAATTCCATTTTCACAGCATCATCTTATACCATTGATATAGACAGCCATGTTTTCTACCAAGAAAGACAAGAAACGGAAGAAAAGTGAAACAAAAATCAAACAAGCAAAACTTGAGATAAAATGATTTATATAGTTTATGCACAGTTTTACCTATCAACAAGATATTAATTCAATATTTCTCACACTAGATTTTCCAAGATGCCCCTTTCCCCTTATTAGAGTTGCATTCAAGGCCAAACACTACAACACTATCAAATCACGAAACACTTCATCTTAACTGTTTGTAGCAGTTGTAAGCAACAGCAACAGAAACAGCAGCACATAAAACAGCAACAGCAGCATATGTATCTTCTCTCTCCCAGCTCTTGAACCATGTTGGCATTGCACAAACTCTTCGACCATTCGATCCTTTCCCGCTGTTAGTTCGCAATGGCGATCTCTTGCTGCTTTTCTTTCTATCCAGTGAAAACTGTGCACTGTTCTTATAGGCATCTTCAGTCTCCGGTGGTGAGACCAGGTTTTGGCAGCATGCTGATTTTCCGTTCGGTTGGCAACATCCCATAACTTCTGTTTCGGGCAACACTGCTGCAGCAGTTGTTTGGTCCGCCTTTCTCTGTGTTGACTCCTCAGTGTTCTTTGCTAGATCTGAAACGCCGTTTAGTTGGAGCCGCAGTTCTTGAGATTTGATCTGTTCTTCTTCAGATAAACCCATTTGGCCCCTGAAACAGCAGCAAGTCGTGTTTCATTAACAAGAATATGTAAAACTATAGATCTTGTTTATAATAAAAAGAAGCTTGCACCCAATTTGGGATTGCTTTCTGAAAAGCTTCATTTTCAAACTTTTCCTAAAAGCAGCAAATTTAGTTTTGGGAGCATAGATTCAAACAGTTGCATGAAAAATCTGTGATACACGGCCAAATATGAAAAGTTTGTGGAGGAATTTTTTTACAGCAGCTGGAAAAACAATACCGAACAAGCCCTAAGTGTAAAAAATATGACAATTACCTCCATAGCCAATCGACAATCTCCCCTTTTTTGATATGTTTCTCAAGTAACGTAAGCACGTCTTCTGGGGTGACATATCCATACCTGCAAGATGCAAACATTGTCTAATATATGTCCAATTATTGATTCACAAGGGAAAGCGTATATTTGGCACTTACCCATGTCCACTTATAGCTCGATCGTTACTTGATCCATATATAATGACATTTCCTGCATACTTATGGCCACCAACATGAGAGCAGGGGCTAACAGAGACTTTACCTTGAAGCCCATGTGATTCTATCTCTTCTCTGAACCTGCTAACTAAAGCGGGCCCACAAATGCCACATCGGCGATCTCTGGATCGATGGCAACAGACAAAAACATAAGCACCTTTCAGTGGTTCTGGAGTTCCAGGCAGCCACTCTCCCTCCTTCACAAGGACTTCCTCAACAAATGTGTCCACATCAAAATGTGTCAATCTCCTGCACACTTTTCAGAAGTCAAAGTTAAAACCCGGAAAAAAATATAGAATAGAGAAGAGTATCAAAAATTACAGAGCTATTGATTGATTGACCTGTATATGACCATGTCTGGGAATATTAACACATCCCCGTTTGATGTCTCAGTTCCATCATGCCCCTCGCATATTGTCAAACGAATCTGGCACAAAATTAGAGAAATGATTTAGATATAAAGAAGATTTAGCAAAGTATCATCTTTATTTATTTATTTATTGGGTAAAGAGAGGAAGCACGCCAGGGAAGCAAAAGAACACACAATATGAACACATATTCCTACTTACATACAAACTTATCAATATACCTTCATGGAATGCCTCGTCCATTAACTATTTCATCGAGGAAAGAAATTGAATTCACAATGGGTCAGAAATGGAATTCTATGTATTGAATTATGGAAAATAAAAGCAAGACATCTGTTGATTAGACACTCCTTGCAAAAGTTCCTTGCATGACTAAAGAACCATTAAGTCGTAATATGAATATAGTGATGAAGACAATGGTGCTCTACTCATTGCGAGTCTACAGATAATAATTTCTTTCATTGCAGAAGATATTGTAAGATAATTATGATGCATGATAACCGAGGCATGAAAATGTCAAAATAACTTTTCATGTATCATCAATGAGAAGAGACAGAAATGAAGAAATAGGAAAGAGTACCCAACATCCCATTCATCTGGTTCAGTTTTACGTTGTTTGAATCTTACCATAAAATTTTTGGTGAGCTTGAAACAAATACATGATTTTGTAGCTCAACAGAAGAAATAAGAACTATACTAATACATAAAAAAAAATCTCTTCTTGTTCTTTCTTATATATGTGCGTGTGTGAGTGTGGTATAAATAGGTGCTTAGGTGAGGCAACACAAAAGCACCTTCTAGGCACCACACCTTCAAAAGGGTGCCACCTACACAAGCACGTCATGTTGAGGCACCAAATTCTCCGTCCCATTTGAAAAATGGGGATTGAGCGAATTTTTACTCAGAAAGGAATATATAATATTTCCAGAGAAAAGGAAAGAAAAGAAACGATTGAACATTAAAAGGAGAGAATTGAGCAATGAGCAGCATTTTTACATCAGAAACATATTTCGCAATCCTCATTTATGTAATTACTATCCTAATCAAGAGTAAAATTAGAATACTTGAATCCTGAATTAAATGTAAGTCTAAGGCTGCCAACTATCAGGAACAAGATTACGAGTAAAATAGGAAAGTTCCACCCCGAAAGTGCCATTTCCAAATTGGATACTTGGATTTGAAATTTATGTTTTTTTATTTCCAAAGTATGCATGGTGTGATAAGTTAAGGTTACAGACTTTGTATGCTATTTTTTTTGTATACTTCTCATTTTTCAATTATGAAGCGCCTCAGGCAATATGGGAAAGACGCAAGCACTTCTAATATACCTAGTTTCTAAATATGTCAACAGTTGAACAACATAATTAGTTCTATTATTTTCCTCTTTCATTTTCTCAGTAGCTATCATAACAATGTTGGGTAATCAAGCAAAAGTATTAGGACCATGAGGACTTCCAAGGAACTGATCCTGCTTGATATTTTGAACTACAGAGATACAGAGTTAAGGTCAGGGTCAAGATTGAGAATGGCGACCATCTAGGAAGCACGGAAATGGAAATGGAAATGACATGGGGAAACGTCGTTTCGGAAAAAGATAGGATCTCAAACTGTCAGAAAAAGTGTAAATAATGAAAACCTATATATTTAAAGTATAAAATTATAAATACGTATCTATATAGTTTTATTATTCAAACAAATGGAAGAATGATACCATAATTAAAGGAAATATGATTGTACTCTAAAAGAAAACGCGAAAAAGTTACAAATGTTGTTTGTGAGTATTAATTGAAAATGAAATTTTAGTACGGTGAACGGTAGTCCAAAACTTTGAGGATAATTTGTGGAAACGGTTTCCCTTATGTAAGGAAATGAGCTTCCGACTTTCCCAAAAATGATCCTGAAACGTTTCTTACTGGCTTCCACAAGTTGCAGCTTCTGAAACAAATAAAAAACGTGGAAACGCTAGACTCTAGGAGTTTTTGTGCTACCTAGATAACCAGAAATTCTGCTAGCTCCCTTTGTCGTTTTGCTGAGCTTGATTCTTTTCTTTTGAAGCTACTTTCTTCTATTAGTTTGCTGCGAATTATAAAGGACCGGAGGATTTTTCTTGACATCCTTCTGCTATAATAAGAAATCATAAATGTACCTCGTAAATAAGTTTATGATGTTAAATACAAGTGTGACTCAGATTTTTATTACCATTTTATAAATTGACTGTTGCAGTTGTGCTATCGACAAAAAGAAAAACAGATCTGGCCGCCAATTAGATTGAAAAGGCAGGTAGAGATTTCTTAGTATTAATAGACTACTATTACTACAACATTGTAAGGTATCCAATTAAAAGAATGAATAATCAATAACTTTTTGTCTCATCTTTTTTTTTTCCTCCTCTCTAATCCTTCCTTAAATTTTCATATTCCTTAAATTCTTTCTGCATCAGCCCTATATTCTGTTCCTTGTTCTTTAATTCTCTATTCTTCTCATTCTTGCTCTCTTCTCAACCTAATCCAAAGTCAATCTAAATTAGATCTAATACGTAACACAATCTGACCGAGTCTCAGTCACTACATAACCTAGAGATAAAAGAAACAGAGACAGGAAACAAAGCTAATTGACCGAGTCAAATTTTGAACAATCCGATTAATTTAGGCAAATTCCAATTGAAGTACTTATGCTACGTCTAAATTTTGGTAGGTGTTGGTTTTTCAATCTCAATCCTTATGAATGAACACCAAACTTCATTCCGCCCTCACCCAAATGTAAAAACCTAAGCAACAACTTCCCAATGAAGGCACACTTGTATTCAAGAAAAAAATCAACCTCCTCTAGAGGAAAGTTATGTTGGCTCGCAGAAATAACCTAATCTAGAGTACAAATAGTTTATCCTTCCTCTCAATTGCCAGTTTGCCACAAAAAAAAAAAAACAATTCTTAAGGTGCTAAAAGACATGCCAGTTTGACATTGTGGTTAGGAACAGAAAAAGGCACAATTGTGATTGTTTAGATCTAATCATATCTACAGATTAGTAAACCAATATCAAATCTCACCACTTCTTAAGCTCCAGCAACCAAAAAACCATTAAGGCCTAATCTTAGTCTTCCGACACTAACTCACTAAGACCTCCAATGAAGAAAGCTATAAATCACATTGTCTTCAATGCAAAACATGAAAAGTAGTCCACCTAAATGCACTAAATTACATTCATCCACTGAAAATAGAGGTAAAGAAAGGCCCGAACGTCATTTGCTCCCAAACAAAACCATCCAAAAGGAAATAATAGTTGAAATCACAGAATAGTAACCCACTTCAAGTCAATCAAATGCAACAACCCAATCAAGATACCAAATAATCATGATAACAAGAAAGAAGATCAAAGGAATAAAAAAGAAACCTCTTTTTTCATGTCACCCTTCCGAGCCAAGACAGCAGCAGAAAGCAACCTAGGCAGCCGATCAAACTCCGCAGCCTCAATCCTTGGCGGCCACACAGAAGGGTTTTTGTAACACAAAAAAACATGGCGCTCATAAAACTGCACAGTTCCAGCCAATGGACTCTGGCGAAACTCAGCCCTATTAAAGCCAAACTCCACATCACTGCTTCCGCCGGTATCGTTGAGAAAGCCAGCCTCGTTTTGGAAGCTGTTAGAGGCGCTGCCGAGGAGGGACCCAGATGGGTCTCCGGTGAGAAAACTGGACTCAAGGTGGTCGGAAACTGTGATCGGAGAGGACGACGATGATGGGTTGTTTGTGTAGGAAAGTGGGTCGACTCTGCTGCTCGCCATTTAGGGGAAAATGAGAAAAAGAAATGGCCTTTATCAAGGGATTTAGTTCCGGTAGAATGGGAAGTGCGGGATGAGTTTGAGATGGGAGAGGAATTGGGAGTGAGGGTTTGAAGGTGAAGCAGATG
>CAOJBJ010246998.1:0-10554 GCA_948291685.1 Euphorbia celastroides
AACAATAAAATTTCTTAAGAACAAAAGATTCAAAATCTCTAACAAAAAATTAGTTGAAAACATTCATTTTTCGGAAAAAAAGAAAACTAAAATTAATCCTATTAGTGATAAATCTGAAAATAAAAATAAGACCAAACTAGGCTCTGAATGAATTTGACTTCATTGAAAACAAAGTGAAGAAGATGAAAGATCCATATATTTAATTATGTAAGAAAATGGAAAGAAAAATTTGTAGAGGGTACTAGAAAAAATTAACGATATACACAGAAGCTTGTAAACTTACCTGATAATAATTAAAATGGTTATGTGAGATGAATCAATATAATAATGGATGAAAAACAAAGTTTGGGTGTAATTTGAAAAAGCAATAAATGTTGATGTACTAAAAATAAAATTAACCTTAAAAGGAACCTGATATTAAAGGTCATATGTATTAAAATGAAAGGTTATTGATAAGTTTATGTATGATGATGAGAAAAAATTTAGTTTATGTATGAAATTGAGAAAAGAGTGATAGTTGATGTACTATGAGTGAAATTAAGCCACATGAAGTAAACTTTTCAATTGACCTCGACTACTAATTAATGATAATAATAAAAATAATAATAATACAGTGATAATTTAGTAATCTATCAAAAATGACAAGCTGACACTGACAAGTTCCATACTTTGGCGGGATATCAATTTTCTTTAACAATTATTATTGACTTTCATTCACAAGTTTAGTAGAATAATTGCGTATCAAAGTATTCGAATAAGATAATTGTTTATTTTTTTTAAAAATTCCAATATGTGTATGCCACAAATGTCTTAACATAAAATTTGTGATATCTATAAGTATTTGGTTCGAATCCAACACGATTGTGACAAAAAAATTTCTTTATTATTCAAACAAGAATAATTGTGTAAATTTTTTAAAAAAATTAGTCGGATATAGTAATAAGTTTCACTATGTACATTTCAATTTAATCATTTTTGAATGAACCCAACACAAACTATATCCAAGAACAAATTTTCTTGGACTTGAAATGGTTGAATTGAACTAAATTATTTTATAAAATCTCATCGGGGCTAAACTAAATTAAAGTATGGTCCGTTCTCTTCAATTTTCAAAACTTAACTCGATTTAACGGATTCGAACTGAACTTAACTTGAATAAACTGAGTTGAACTTAGTTTATTTACATTATTTTTTCGATTAAATTAATGCATTCGATCTTAACTGAATTGAATGAACTTTAACTGAACTGAACTAATTGAACTGAATGGACCTTAACTGGAGTGAATTGAAAATCCAGCCCTATAACTTGAACTTAACTAAGACCATCCTATATTGATAAGAGATGTTTCACCTTCAATCTCACTTCCATCTCACCTTCTTAAATAAAAAATTAGCACTAATTTAGCTTACTCCTTAATTAAGCTACAAGACAATTCAAATCCCAACTACCAAGAAAACACAAACAAAACCCACAGAACACAGAGACTCCATTTCAAATCTCTCTCCATCTCTCTCTTTCCTTGTCTCATTTTCAGACAAACTGATTCTTCTCAGTAAAGATTCCCTGTTCTCCCTTCCACATTGAGCTCCTGCAGATCCCTCTAATGGTAACTAAATCCACCAATTTACAGTAAAGATTGAAACTTTTCTCTTCAATGTACAAAACCCATGATCTAAATCTCAAAATTTCAGGTTTTTTCTGCATTTTCTAGGTTTTGATTTTGGGGGTTTTTGAGTTAATGAGCTCAAAAGCTCTAATCTGGTAAATGTGTGCTTTTTTCTTAGTTCTAATTTTGAAACAGATGCGTTTGACATTCGGTTTTTGGATTCTCGTTCACTCTTTGCTCTTTTTGCTGTGTAGTGGGTGCGTTTTTCCTTTGCTCCTCTGTCGTTTTGGGAACTTGAAAGTTCAATTTGTCACCGTGGTTTTCTAGGGTTTGGATCTGGATTGGGCATTTTGATCTCATTGAAGCAGTAATGAACTCTTCTTTAGTTCAGTTTCTGCCTGTCTTTAATTGAATTGAGAGGAAGAAATCAGATTTGGGAGATTGGATCTTGAATTTGTGCTCTGTAATTTGGGGGAAAATTGGTAGTTTGTGTTCTAATTGAGTCATTAAGTGCTCCATTTTGTTAATTTTGTGTGTACTTGATTGCAATTTGGTGATTTTGTAGTTCATTGAACTTTTACTTTGACCGGTGATTCTGGGAAATCTTAGTGAGCTTTGTTATTTGTTGTCCAGCTCGTGATCGGTTGAACTATCTGCAATGTCGAGGATGAATAAATGGAAGCTCGAGAAAACGAAAGTAAAAGTGGTTTTTCGGTTACAGTTCCATGCTACACATGTAAGTGTGATTCTCAGTAGTGTTGCAATTCTTGAATCTGGCTAAGCTTTGCAATTTTAATTATACATTAGGAATAAATCACTATGAATTCGATCGAAGAATAGGCTTCTGTTACTATGATGTTAGAACAATAGGGCTAAGCAAAGGTCGAAAACGATTCAATCTAGCACAATGTGCATCTTTTGAAAGTAGTTATGCCAATGTGCTTGACGGTATGAGCTAAGATTATAAGCTGAAAAACTTAAAAGAGAAAATTCCTCGTATCCAGAGTAGATTTTGAGAGAGAATTCTGCACTCTTTTGTGTGAAGTAAATGCAAGTTCAAGAAATCGGATATTTGGAAAAAACATAACTATGCCGGTTTCATATTAACCACCACCTTAGGTCCTGAGATTGCTTTCTCCGTTGTTGTGCTAAAAAATTGCTCTTACAAACTTTGTGTACCATAGTAGATCTTGGCCCCTTCATAGTGATTAATTAGGAACCGTTCTATATCATTTTCCCGAAACCAAAACTTGCTGCTTCTAATAAAAGCTTAGAGCTTTTCGGGACAACAACATAGGAAAGTCCATTTGAGCATAAACTATTTTTGATAGTATGCAAAGTTTCTGAATTTAGTATTCGATTTTCCGTGTTTCAGATTCCATTATCAGGATGGGACAAACTCTTCATATCTTTCATTCCCGCCGATACTGGAAAAGTAACATCGAAAACGACCAAAGCCAATGTGAGAAACGGGACTTGCAAGTGGGGGGATCCCATCTACGAGACCACCAGGCTTCTCCAAGACATCAAGACAAAGCAATATGAGGAGAAGCTCTACAAACTAGTTGTTGCAATGGTATCTAATACTCCTCTATAGCCTCTCTATAGCTTTTCTAGTAATAGTTGCTTACATTGTTGTTTTGTTTTTGGGATTTAGGGCACATCACGGTCGAGTGTTCTTGGCGAGGCGACAATCAATCTTGCTGATTATGCCGATGCTTCGAAACCCTCTGTTGCTGTTCTTCCTCTTCACGGCTCGGATTCTGGCCCCGCTTTACATGTGAGAATTTCGGGATCTTATATTTCTCGGATTTATATATTGAAGCTGAATGAATCGTAAGCCTCCCGAACTTGCACAAAAAGTCCCGGTTTGCCCTGAATGCCATGTGTCAGCTTTTAATTGACTTGATTGTTTAAAGATGCCGACTAGAATTTGATACATGACGTTCAGGGGTAATTTAGCGTAGTTTTTAAAGTTGATGTGGACAAACCGTTGCATTTTCTAGAGTTTATCAAACGAGTTTGCCCCCTTAATACCACGTTTTAGCTATTGGTTGGCTTGACTGTTTAAAGATGCCGTTTTTCTCTCTCCAACTAGAATATGACACATGACATTCAAGGGTGATCTAAAGTATGTTTTTGAAGTTGAATGGAACAAACCGGTACATTTTTTCATGTTCCCGGGTTGATAGAACTCTCTTAAAGCTCAATCTGTGTCAAGTTCAGGGTCTAATGATATATTTGGATGATATATTTCGGTTTTCTATCGAATTCTCTTTTATAGCTCAGTTTGTGCCAACTGATATATGTTGTCTATGATTCAGGTAACAGTCCAGCTGCTAACATCAAAAACCGGTTTTCGAGAATTTGAGCAGCAGAGAGAACTTAGAGAAAGGGGACTTCAAACTGCCCACAACACTTCAGATGAATCTTCTGTTCGAAAAATGTCATCTTCAGAAGAATCCATTAGAGAACAAATCAATAAGGTTTTGCCATAAATTGAAGTTTCATACATTTGTTTTATACATTTAGATAAATCCCATTTCTCCATTATAATTTCAATTTTCACATTTTTATTTTTATATATATTAGGTAAATTCAAGGGTCAGATTTTCAGATAAACCCAAGGATCCAACGGACGGAGAAGAGCCTGGATTTGACGTTTCCTCCAATACATCGGAAAGCTTATGCGCCGAAAAGCACGAAAACGACAGCGTAAAGAGCACGGCCTCGGGTCAAAGCCCGCAACCCGACAAAACGGGTCAACCCGACTGGATCCACAGCCTCAATTCGGACTATCCGCCCCACAACGAATTGGATACCGTAGTCGAGGAAAACAACAGGCTTAGAGCAACCCTAGAATCGGCCGAGTCGTCGATTCTCGAACTCAAATCGGAGGTGAGTTCACTGCAGAGTCACGCCGATGAAATCGGCCGGAAAGCGGATCTGTTCGCCGAGCAACTCGCCGCCGAGATTCTCTCCGGCGAGACGCTGGTCAAAGAGGTGGCGGTTCTGAAATCGGAGTGCTCGAAGTTGAAGGAAGATCTCGAGCTGATGAAGGTGGCGAAAGCGAGTCCTAGAGGGATTGGATCACATGAAAATGGAATCGGTATCGATGTTTATGAGCCAGAGATCGGAATGCTTAATTCTGGTAAAATTTTCGAGCTACTTAGGGATTTGGAGGAGTCGAAAGGGGAGCGCGATTTGTTGGCCAAGAAAACCGAGCAGATGGAGTGCTACTATGAAGGCCTAGTACAGGAGCTAGAGGAAAATCAACGGAGGATGTTGCTCGAGCTGCAGAATCTGAGGCACGAGCACTCGAGTTGTTTGTATTCAATAACTTCTGCAAATGAACAGATCGTGATTCTCGCTAATGAAAACCGAGATTTGGAATCTCGAAATAAAGAGCTTGAGAAAAGAGCTTTAATGGCAGAAGCGGCAGTGAAAAGAGCGAGATTGAACTATTCGATAGCGGTGGATCAGTTGCAGAAGGATCTGGAATTGCTTTCTTTCCAGGTTTTGTCTATGCACGAGGCGAATGAGAATCTTATAAGGGAAGCTTTTGTGGATTCTTCGCCTGTGAGGAATATTCGAGTTGATTCGGTAATTCATTCAGAGGATTTGAAGAGATCACTTCAGTTGCAGGAAGGGATATACCGAAAGGTCGAGCAAGAATTCTGTGAGATCGAGGGTAGGAACTTATATTTGGAAGTGTTTTCAAATGTGCTTCGAGAAACTGTTGTTGGTTCGAGCGAGAATGCAAGATTGATGAAAGAGAAAATGAATGAGCTTGAGCTGAAGCTTCGAATTGCAGTGGATGAAGTTCACTCTCTTGATGCTAAATGCAATGAAATGGCTATAGTGAACCGGGATTTGGAGGTGAATTTGCAGGCTTTGATGCAAGAAAACCATTTATATGCTGAAAAGATTCGGGAATTGGACTCTCTGGTGATGCAATACAGAGGTTTTGAAAACAGGTACATGGCGTGTGCTGCAGAAAACACGGAATTGACGTATTTGTTGGAGAAGAAAACCCTGGAAATCGGGATTCTTCAGAGTGATAACTTCTCTTTGCAGGACAAGTTGAAAGCTGTGAAAACCGAGTTTGATGAATTGAGGAACTCGGTCCATTTTTTGGAGGGGAAATTACGGGGCTTACTCTCTTCATTTGACAAAGTTGACAGCTTGTTAGCACCCGAAAGTCGGGATTTACAGGCCGATGACTTGACCGGAATTCTGGCGAAATTGGAGAATCTTCAACATAATGCATGTGACAAGATTCTCGAACTTGTTGAATCGAACAGATGTGTAATTGATGAAAGAGATGCAGCTGAATCGGAGATTTCATTGATTAAAAAGAAGTTAGAGCATGAAATAGGAGGTTTAACCGGTAAATTGGAGGCCTTAGCGAGCAGATTTGAGAGTAATGAATTTGAAGAAAAATATATGAAGCAGCACGCTGAACATCTCTCGGGTCTCGATAGTTTTGAAGTTCAGTTACAGGAAATAGCCTCTAAGAATGCGGAACTCTCTCGGGATATATTGGTGTTAGAGACAGGGACAGCAGCAGAGCTTAGAGAGGAAAATCAAGCTCTGATTGCCTCTTTAGAGGCAAAAAGCGAGGAATCTAGCAGGCTTGCTTCGGAGCTGGAGAGGTTGAAAGAATCTTTGGAATCTCTGCACGATGAAAAACGAACTTTGATTGCTAAAACAGAAGAATCTACTCAGCTTGCTGAAGAACTAAGCAGTTTGAAAGAAAGCTTGCAGTCTTTGCAGAGTGAAAATCAAGCTTTGATGACTTCTTCACGGGAAAAAGTTGCAGAAGCTGCCAAGCTGGCGTTGGAATTAGACAATTTGAAAGGAAATTTGCAGTCGATGGATACCGAAAAAGAAGCTTTGATGTTGTCATTACAGGAAAAAGACGAACTTGCATCAGAGATCGACAATTTGAAAGAAAGTTTGCAGTCCTTGCAGGATGAAAAACAGGCGTTAGTTGAATCTTTAGAGGTGAAAAATGAAGAATCTAGCAGGCTTGCATCGGAGCTGGAGAGCTTGAAAGAATCTTTGGAATCTCTGCGGGGTGAAAAACAGTCTTTAGTTGAATCTTTAGAGGCGAAAAACGAGGAATCTTACAGGCTTGCATCAGAACTGGAGAGCTTGAAAGAATCTTTGGAATCTCTGCAGGGTGAAAAACGGACTTTGATGGCTTGTTCACTGGTTAAAACGGAAGAATCTACACAGCTTGCTGAAGAGTTAAAAGGCCTGAAAGAAAGCGTGCAGTTTCTACACAGTGAAAATCAAGATTTGATGGCTTCTTTACAGGAAAAAGATGTGGAACTAGACAGTTTGAAAGGAAATTTGCAGTCTCTGAACAGCGAAAAAGAAGTTTTGATGTTGTCATCACATGAAAAAGACGAGCTTGCATTGGAGCTTAACAATTTGAAAGAAGCGTCGCATTCTCTAAATGTCGAGAAAGAAGCTTTAATGCTATCGTTACAGGAAAAAGACAAGGCATCTGCAAATCTTGCATTGGAGATCAACAATTTGAAAGAAAGTTTGCAGTCTGTTAATGCCGAAAAAGAAGCTTTGATTTCATCAGTACAGGAAAAAGACGAGGCAACTGCCAAGCTGGCACTTGAGATCAACAATTTGAGAGAGAGTTTGCAGTCCTTGCAGTTGCAGGATGAAAACCGGGCTTTAGTTGCATCTTCACAGGAGAAAATCAATGAAATTGACAAGCTTCAGGCCGAGCTAAACACTCTGAGAGGATCATTGCAAGTTCTTAGTGATGAAAATCAGGCTCTGAAATCTCTACAAAGTAAAATGGCAGACCAAGCTTCGGAATTGAAAGAAAGGGATTCTAATTTAAGTCAGCTTTCAGAAGAGGAAATTGATAATTTGATGCTTGCCAATGAAGAATCAGAGGTGAAAATTTTGCTGCTGAAGGCGAAATTGGATGAAAAGCAAAATCAGATAATTGCCATACAAGGATATCGGGACGAACTAAAGAGACAATTCAACGAGACAACACAGAAGCTTGCTGAACAAACATTGAAAACCGAGGAATTCAAAAACTTGTCGATCCATTTGAAGGAGATGAAAGACAAAGCAGAAGCATTAAAAACCGAACCCGAAGCATCATTGAGAGTAGTGTTTATCAAGGAGCAATATGAAACGAAGGTCCAAGAGCTAAAACAGCAGCTCTCGGTTTCTAAAAAGCACGGGGAAGAAATTTTGCTGAAGTTGCAAGATACAATTGATGAGGTGGAAATTTTGAAGAAATCAGAGGCGATTCATTTGAAGAAAAACGAGGAACTCGGGGTTAGGATTTTGAACTTGGAGGCCGAGTTGCAGGTTCTTTTGGCTGATAAAAGGGAGATAACGAGGGCTTATGAAATGATGAAGGCTGAAATGGAGTGCTCATCGATTAGCCTAGAGTGTTGCAAGGAGGAAAAGGGAAAACTCGAGGCTGAGTTAACTCGGGTGAGAGAAACTCTAGAGAGTACCAATCGTGTGGTTCAAAATGATATCGATAACCGTTTATTCGATGATGAAAGAAGTATAAATGTTAATGAGGTTTCTGCAAGTTGTAGTTCGAGTAATGGCGACGAAATTGATCAAAATTCGGTATGTTTTGCTCATTCATTGTTATTATTGTAACATTGTAATGCGATATCGGTTTTTGAGATATTATTTTGCATAATTTTTTTCAGGATCACATTGCTGAAAATGGAATTCGGAGTCCCGTGAAGTCAAAGCAGTCAGATATCGTCAACAATCACTTGAGAGCTGAAAGTTTAAGGATTAGTATGGACAACTTAAGCAATGAGGTAACCCGAAACGCCTTAATAAACCGCAACTATGGCGATTGAAGTTTATCTCTAACAATTTGATTTGTTTTTTTATGTAGTTAGAGAGGATGAAAAACGAGAATTCGCTTCTACAAGATCATGAACTCGAAGCGAAGTACCCAAACTTGCAAAGCGAGCTTCAGCAGTTGCAAAAGGTATTTCGGTTTAGCCAATGGAAACCAATCGAATTTGAGTTTAGCTTTCTTCATGATGATATCGAGTTTTGTGCTGCTTTTGTAGGCCAATGAAGAACTCGGAAGCATGTTCCCTTCATATAATGAGTTCTCTGGGAGTGGGAATTCCTTAGAAAGAGTGCTTGCTCTCGAAATGGAACTCGCCGAAGCACTTCAGGCAAAAAAGAGATCAACCATTCGCTTTCAAAGGTAAAGAATTCGGTTTTTGGACTTGGACCAATTAGCCGATTGCTCCCTTAACTTTAAAACGCATCTCGTTGCCTCTTAAACTTTCCAAATAGGCATATAGTACCCTTAAATCCCATGTGTCAGCTTTTGATTGGAGAAACATCTTTGAAAAGTCATATCAACCAGAAGTTGACACATAGCGTTCAGGGGTGCACCGTTCAAATTTAAGAGACCTTTTCTAAGTTTGAGGGGGCAGTTAACTTTAGGGAGCAACTGATGCATTTGGCCATCAATACCCGAGCTAGCAAAATATCTAACCCATGATCTTGTTTCTTTCTCCAGTTCGTTCTTGAAGCAACACAGCGACGAAGAAGCGGTGTTCAAAAGCTTTAGAGACATCAACGATCTGATCAAAGACATGCTGGAAATCAAGGGCCGATATTCATCTGTTGAAAAAGAACTGAAAGATATGCACGACCGATACTCTCAGTTAAGCCTTCAATTTGCAGAGGTCGAAGGCGAGAGACAGAGACTCATGATGACTTTAAAAAACGTTCGGGCCTCAAAAAAAGCGTTGCAATTGAACCGGTCTGCTTCTGCATCACTTGGAGATCATTCGGTTTAGTGTATTTTTCGGGTTTTAGGTCAAGCTTTCCAGGTTTTTGTGAGTGTTTAGTGTAAATAAAACCCAGGTTCGTGCTGTTAGTATTATATGGTATAGATCCCAGAACAGTAGTACATTTTGGTTTAAGTGTTGTAATTCATTACTCTGTATAGTAAATCCAATTCTTGAAACACAATTTTGTTGAATCGAGTGAAACTTTCTTCATCCTTTTTTCGGCTTCTGTTTTCAATTCTTTCAACCTGGAAAAAAAAACGCAAAAGAAACAGTAAACTGAAAGTGCGAGAAAAAAATTACTGTGCCATACTGTAAGTATTCTGAATACAACAAATCTTCTGTGAAACCTGTTCAATTTTCTGTTCTTATTTTTTTTCTTTTTTCACCAGTAGTAAAATAAACTCTATCCAACAAAATGTAACTTAATAAAGACACCAAAGCCAAAAAAGAGCCAATCGGGATCTCGGTTACTGAAGAATCTGATACCGAGTAAAGCTTGTTCTTTTTTCCTGAATCCGGTAGTAAGAGTTTTTGAACTCAGTATTGTTTTCTCACAGTACTTTAATTACCATCTTAGCTAGGAAAAACACCGGCCCGAAAACACCAGCAACAGTATATTGTGCAATTACAAGATCGAACAAGCACAGCCTGCAGTCTTTTTAGAACTTTTTCTCATCTTCTCTGAGAAAAAAGAAATCGAGCATTAGTTCGATGGATGATACATTTTCAAGAACTTCATTTCATTCTCAATACACATATAAGGAAGGGTCTCTATATTAAGCATGTAGGGTGTATTTGTAACCCTCAATTCTGAAAGAATTCAATTCAATTTATTTCATTTCCCGCATAAAACTTGTAAGGGAATAGAACTGTTTTAAACACACTAAGGGCAGTTACTGTCCCCGAAAACTGGTTTCACAAACTTTTCATACGTAACATATTTTGGCTTTCGACAGTACATTTTAATACTATATAATAACAAATTGAAAAATGCCAAAACGGTATTCGCATAACTAAAATCTCCTGCTTGTTGGAAAAACTTCAAATTGGCTCTAATATATTTTTCAGTGAATAGAACTTCATCGAGCAAGTAAGAAATTCAAGGCCATAAATGG
>CAOJBJ010247038.1:0-19262 GCA_948291685.1 Euphorbia celastroides
ATACCAATTGTCAAAAATTGGATAAATGATGTACCAAGTAGGTAATTTCAACAGATCAAACACTAAAAGGTCATTTGATTTACAGAATAAGAACAAGAAAGATATTCAATTCTAAATCAAACCTCTTTGCATTTTGCTTCAAATGTTATAGTGAATATACTAGTATTTTTTCAGTTCAGAATTCTTGATATGAAGGCATAGGCTAGGCACATCGAACTTCATGCTAAAATGTTTGTAAAGTTCAACACGCCTATGGTTTGGCACGAGCTTTGGCCCAGATAATTTAAAATTAGGTGATTTATTTCATTTAGCACACATTTGTATGTTTAATTGGACTTTTGAAATAAGTACTTTTTATTATTAGTGTATCTCATTTCAACTTTTTAATTATTCAAATAACAACTTTTTGCCTTTCTCCTCTCTCCACGTGACAGCCCCTCGTACAACACTTTTTTTCTATTAATTGACTTGAATTTTAAAATTTAAGTCCGTCATATTTCTCAAACAGTTGATTTTTTGGAGTCGATTCTTTAGGTTATTTTGTTCATTTTATTTTTATCTTTAAAACGAAATCCATATTGATATATTTTTAACAAAAAAAATTTAAAATGTTATACAATGTTATAACATTTTATATCATTGTATAACATGTTATATCATTGTATAACATGTTATATCATTGTATAACATGTTATATTATTGTATAATATTTGTTATATGACGAAAATTGCATTGGATAATATTCAATATAAGATTCAACACATTAATGCAGGTTTTGCCCAACAATTGAACGATCAGAATACAAAAATATGATCCAATGAGAGAAAAGACAAGATACTTGAGTATGAAATTGTAACTATTCGCATTCATATTGTATAAAAAATCTATGTGCCATTATTCAAAAATTAAAAAAGCAAAAGAATCCAATAAAGAAGTGGTAGGAGAATACGAAAGAATTTTACGATTACAAGGCCATGAGACATAAACAGTAGAATCAAATCCCTTGAAAACAACTAGTCACTAAAATTCAATCCTTCCTCCTTCCTTCCCTCACTCCTCTTATCCCAAACACCACCAATTAAATTACACAGATCATTAGAGGCAGCGTCGGAGTAGATAACACCAAAGTGGAGGTCAACATGAATAAGAGTGTGCATCATAATGAGATAACAGAACTTGAATATCTAGAGCCGCAAGATCGCGCCGAGAAACAACACCAGAGGGAGGGGGAAAGATAGGTAATTCAATGGCGTCACTAGGCCTTGGGTGGTTCGTGTGGTGCTTCTCGAAGAACGAGGAGGCGCGACAGCAAAGGGAGCTGCAACGACGATGACAGTGAAGATTCAGTGGCAAGGACAAGGAATCAAAGCTAGGGTTTAGAAGAGAGGAGTTGATGGGGTTTGGTGAGGACTTGGGAGTTGAAGTGAGTTGGAAGCCATTAGAGAGGAAAATAACGGAGCGGGAGGAGAAAGGAAACTGAAATTGTAAAAAACATTATTTGAATAATTACAAATTTAGGGTTACATTATTGAAAAAATGGATTGATAGGACTAACTATTTGGTTGTAAAGTCCTAAAAGTAAGGTTTCTTGCTCAAACTCTAGAAATGACGTCTTAATTATGTCCAAAACATTAGAACGAATTTCATTAAAATTATATGCCTAACCCCCTCAAATTGATACTTTTTTTCGAGATGTTACTCTAAACTTGTATGAGTCATAACAAGTCATTTCAAGTTAATTAAAAACGTTTACTTCATCTCTTCAATGTCACGTGCTACATTTTGAATGGAGAGAAAACAATAAAAAATTTTGACATTTAAAAAAAAAAAACTAATCACAAGATGACACGTGATACTAATAAAATTGAAATTTTCACCAACTTAAAGAAAGCTAAAGGATACATTTTTTCGCTAATATTTGAAGAAGTTTACTAATTACTATAAACCTCATAAATTTAAGGCGAAATCTAGATAGAGTACAAGGATGTTTGCCACTTAAGAAAAGAAGAAAAAAAAGTCTTTATAGAAAGGGTCCAGAAATACAGTGACAACAAAACAAGTGTTTCCCTCCAAATCCCCGTAAAAAATACAACCATTGGTCGTCGACGCAGCAAAAACGACTTGTCGTCCCAATCAAAATCCCCACCATCAGTTCTTCCCTGTTTTTCTCCTTCCCCATTCATTACTTTTCCTGTTTAATGGTTGGTGACGCCATTCAATTCCATCACAAATTACAATACACTCTCTCTTCAGTCTCCATCGTCTCCTCTGATTTCTACACTCGAAACCCCACTTAATGATTCATGATCTCCTCTTCCTTTTTCTCGAAGAGATCTGATTTCTCCGACCTCAATCTCCATCCCCTTGATCCGATTTCAATCGGAATCGCAGAATCGGTCGCGGTTTTACACAGCGGCGGCTTCACTAAATGACGAGGGAAAACAGGAAAATGGCGAGGCTCAGGGTTGAAAAGGAAGACGGAGCAGATAGGCACATAGGTTTGCTTAAATTTGTACAGATTCTATCATTTTTAGTCGTTTTCATCGCCGGTATAATAATCGGTTTGGCTACCAGTACTCATATTAATCAATACTTCACTTCTCAAGCGAGGCTGTTCTTCGCTAACACTATTACGGCGACGAAGATCAACGGCGGGAATTGCACGATCGTTAGACCTTGTGAGAGTATTGATTGTTTGAGCATGGAGAATTTCGTTCATCCGAAGAATTTGAGCCATAGAATGAGTGATGAGGAGCTTTTTTGGAGGGCTTCTTTGTTGCCATTGAAGGAAGAGTATCCTTTCAATCGAGTTCCTAAAGTGGCGTTCATGTTCTTGACTAGAGGGCCTTTGCCCATGATTCCTTTGTGGGAGAGGTTTTTCCGGGGCCATGAGAAGTATTTCAGTATCTATGTTCATACGCCTCGGAATTATGCGCTTAATGTTTCTAGGGATTCTCCATTTTACAGGAGGCAGATTCCAAGTAAGGTATGAGCCTTAATTCAGTGTTTTTCATATGTTCTGTTTAGTATTGATGAAGGTTTAATTAGAATGATATTCTTTTGTGCATTTAGTAGCTTGTGTGGTTGTTAGCTAGGAATTGCATTTATAGCTTAAAGAAGCCATCCTTAAATGAATTGTATTGTACTTTTGATATGATTAATTATTGGTGGTTGATAGAATTGAAGTTGTGATACTAGGTTGAGAGCAATGAATTTGTTATATTACTATATGTTTGGAGGTTCTCTTTTGAAGTTGAAGTAATCTGAATGTGTATTTAGAAGTAAATCTCTAGTGTGGTGGGGTTTCATTAATTTGTTGGATAAAAAAGAAAAAAAATGTAATAATAATCCAGGAAAAAAGTTCTTAAATATCATTTTTTGATTTGAATTGTCAGTCTGACTAAATTAGTTATCTGATAATTATTTGAGTTCAATGAGAGCTTCATTGCTTAATGATGTAAATTCATGAACAGAGGTTCTGGATTAGTATTAGATCTCACAAGTTAATCAAAAGTCTTTGTCAATGTACTTTTGTAGAATCTGTTTTCATCTGTGTGTGTCTGTGTGTGGTTGTGCTGATTTTCAAGCTGATTTTGAATTTTCCATTGATGTCATGCATGCTATTGCTTTGCAAACCAAAGCATCACACAAATATTTGGCTGTTATTCTATTTTGGCAGCTTCTTCAAATGGTCGGTGGAGAATCTCTTTGAAATAACTGATCTTTTTTTTCTAAGATTTCCTGACGTTCCTTTTTACTAAATGTTTGGCAAACCACCTTTTTGCATATGCAATGGAATATCGACCGTTCATATTTTATTTCTTTCGCTGCCAACATATATATGAAGTGAAGTAGCGTGTGAAGTGTACTAACCTAACCAAACTCCATGTGAGCTCAGGGAAGAACTCATTCTCAATCTGCCCAAATCAAAATTCGTTTCTGGATTTATATATATCCTTATAGTCGCCTCTTTTTTCTGAAATGAACTTTACCTATAATTTGCGAATTCTCTAATCAGTGTATGATCTTAGCAATTATTAAAGAGCACTATTGTTTTAATTTGTATTTAGATCAACAGATACGAGTAAAAAAAGCTGTTACTTCAGAAGTCAGTGGAAAATTTTCTTTATAATGGCATGCCATCATGTTAAAGCCGTTCAACAGAAAGGATGGACTTATTGCATATTACGTTACATCGTGTGAATAATTATCAACATAAGCTCTGTCCCTGTTATTTTTCCTGACAATTACTTTCAGTACTTTCTTCTAAATACTATTTTCCTCTTTTTCAGGATGTTGAATGGGGATCGGTATCTCTAGTCGACGCCGAAAAGCGCTTGTTATCCAACGCCTTGTTAGACTTTTCAAACGAGCGGTTCATTCTTCTCTCAGAGAGCTGTATTCCGGTCTACAATTTCCCAACCGTATACAAATACCTCATCAATTCTAAACACAGTTTTGTCGAGTCATATGACGAGCCCTCTCGCTATGGGCGGGGCCGCTACAACCGAAAAATGCTACCCGAAATCAAGCTCTATCAATGGCGAAAAGGGTCCCAATGGTTCGAGATGCAACGAACCCTGGCTGCTTACATGGTTGCAGACACCAAATACTATACCATCTTCAAGAAATACTGCAGGCCCGCTTGCTACCCTGATGAACATTACATCCCGACTTTTTTGAACATGTTTCATGGGGCCCTTAATGCGAACCGCACTGTCACTTGGGTCGATTGGTCACAGGTGGGCCCGCATCCTGCAACATTTATTGGAGTTAATGTCACTGAAAGTTTTATACAATCGATTCGGAATAATGGGACACAGTGTGAATATAATTCAGAGATGACTTCTGTTTGCCATCTGTTTGCTCGGAAGTTTCACCTGAGTGCACTTGAACCCTTGCTAAACCTCAGCTCAACGGTAATGGAGTTTTGATTTTAGTTTTCATTCTTGGGCATAGGTATTAATTACATTTTTATAGTTATTTTAGGCATTTGAGCTGCTGTATAATGGCTGCTTGGGGTTTTGTTTGGGAAAATTGTACAGTTAGTTTTTGAATAGGTCATTGGATTTTTTGTCAAACAAAATTTTGACAAGCTTTTTAAAGAGAAGCTCATAATCAAAACACAGAGAATGTTTTGCATTAAGTATTTAAGTTCTTATTCATCATTCTAAATGATAGTTACACTTATACTTTCATAACTCCTCAATATGAAATTGGTCCTTTTTTTTGTATTCTTTCTTCTTTTTTTTTTTTAATTTATGTGGAAACATTTTTGTTTTCACGATGCGTTTTAGGAGTTTCTCTTTATTTTGTTTAATGGATATATTAAAGACAAATAAATAAGAAAAGTACTATCAATTCAACACTTAGTACCATTTTATGGATTGAGTAGGGGTGACATTGTCTTTGCTAGATGTGAATGGTAAAAAACCACATCGAAATGGTTGCATCTCTAATGTGAGGATGCTTTAAGGCCTTGTTTCCCTAAAAGTTAGCTCTTACAAATAATAACATTCAATAATGCATTTTTATCTTTATGCAGATAAATTATGGACTGTTTAAACTGCTTCTTAAAACTAAACTCAGAAGCTTATATGAAAAGTTTTAAAATGGAAAATTAAGGAAAAACATTTTGATTTAGAATGATGCATTTTGATGTTTATGAACTGTTAGAACTACTTTCTAAAATTGAAGTTAAAACTCACAGTGAAAGTTTTAAAATGGAGCTATTGAGAAAAACTGTCATAAGAAGCATATTCCAACTGGATCTAAATGAGTTCGCCACACTTTTTTAACTTGTGTTATTTATTTTTGTAGTTGACTATATACATATTGAGTGTATTATGAAAATTTGAGAGATTTTTAAAGTAATTTTGTTTTTTTTACAAAGTATGTTTACTTTGTTTTTAGCTGTTATTTGTATGTGTGCGTTCCAATATTAGATTCTATGATGAGATAAGTAATGCTATCAAAACAAAAAAAATGAAAGGGCAAATTTAATAATTTCATTAGATTAAAGTGAACCCATCATATTATTATTAATTTATTTATATAGTGATATGCCAATGTAATTACTTTGCGGAACTTTTTTTGATTTTTCCATTTCTCTTGTACAATTGCTATATGAAACTGAAAACAAAAATAAATGAAACTAAGTTAATATTCTAGAGTTGAAGTAAAACATGGGTGTAAATTTTTCAATGGCAACCTCGTTTAATCTCATCCGTAAAATTGTTTTTACAAAATTTGAAAAGATAACTATAACATTAACTAACTAATAATGTGAACAAATAGATGAGGTATGAATTTTAAAATCAACCACTAGAAACTCTGAACTCGAATAAAAGAGTTGAAACAATTAAAAGAAATTACGAAGAAAAAGCCAACGTAAAGCATCCTTTTGAAATTCATTTGGGCGTGTCCATTTGACTCCTATTTTCGGTTACAGTCCTTTCTTCTCCAGATCCAATCTAGGGTTTCAACTCCATTCTTCTCTTCTCTGCACGCAGTAAGCTTGCGCTTGTTTATTCTCGAATTCGAATTTCCATTGCCATATCGATCCGTAGTTGGGGGGAAATGGAGGCGATCGAAGATTTGTCGCAGCTATCCGATTCTATGAGGCAAGCATCTGCCTTGCTTGCCGATGAAGATATTGATGAAACCACGACCTCTTCCTCCTCTTCTAAACGATCCTCCACTTTCCTCAACGTTGTTGCTCTCGGCAATGTCGTAAGTTCTTCTTCCTCTTCGGTTAATTGCTTTGTGTTCGTGTTTCTTCAATTTCGTGCATAGGCATACCTGTATATCGCTTGATCTGTCTGCTTGATTGTGTATGGAATTCACTTGTAACGTGTTTAGTGATAGATGGAAGTAATGAGGAATTGCTTCTAATTGAAATCAGAAACTGTGAGAATTGGAATATCTACTCTGAGACGGGTTTGGGGTGAGCATCAGAACATAAGAATGTGTGACGTAAAACTGGTCAATGACTACTAGAGAGTGATGCCAAATGTGAAACAATCACCTCATAGTCGTGATCAGAACTCTAGGGTGGTATTTGGCAGAGGGACCTCAGATGTCCAAAATTGAATATATCGGTTTTTGTCTTTGGATATGTTGGAATATTGATTCAGTAGCAGACTACTTTACGTAACAGATGAATGCTTTATACGTGAAATTGTGTGACTCTTGTGGCTTCCTTTTCTGGCGGATGTGTTTAAGTTAATTGGCTATTGATGGTGTTGATGCTGTATGAGAAATAACTTGGTCTCATGTGGACATTCTGAGCAGGGTGCAGGAAAATCTGCTGTCTTGAATAGTCTTATCGGACATCCTGTATTGGTTAGTTCATCAAAACTTTTTCCTTCAGTTTCTTTTGAATATTTTATTATGAACTTTTGCTTATAAGTGTCAGTTTTTCCCCTCAATTTTTTTTGTCTCTTGCAGCCAACTGGTGAAAATGGTGCTACTCGTGCTCCAATAAGCATAGACTTGAGTAGAGATAGTTCATTAAGCACCAAGTCGATCCTCTTACAGACAGGCAAAAACCCGCAACAGGTTTCTGCAAGTAAGGCATCGGACAAATTGTTCCAATGGATTTCTTTTTTCCCATGTTGTTGGTTTACAGTTGCTTCTTGTAGACTTGTACATTATTGATAAATTCTAACTGCACATTTGTGGTTGAACTTTACTAGTCTCTTGATAAGTTTAATCATGTTTCTGATCGCTGTTGTCATTTAAATTGGAGCATTATAGGTGCTCTTCGGCATTCTCTGCAGGATAGACTCACGAAGAGTGCCTCTGGCAAAAGCCGTGATGAAATTTATTTGAAACTTCACACTAGCACAGGTTAATGCCTTTTCTTATTCTACTGTTTGTATACATTTATATATGAATTGTTAATATGTGATCTTTAATATTTTTTGCTCGAGAAAGATAATGGAAAAAAAAAACTCCGAAAGTTTTATGAATTTTCGTCTGTTAAGGAAGAAAAAGAAAAGAAAGCAAAAGTAAATAGCCCTTGGATTTACTTCCCCCGCGAATTCCTAAGTCGTGTTAAAATGCATTTTCCCATTTGTGATACCAATGACTGTGGATATGCATGTAGTTGCATTACACTTTTCGTACTGTCGTAGCTTCCAATTTTGTGTCTTGTCTAATTGCTTCTGGAAACTAGATCTGTTTTATATGCTATTTATCATTTGACCAAATTTATGGTATAAATGATAACTTTAAATTCTATTATGTTTTATGAAGCGGAAACCAGTTGGAACTTATTTTGAAGTATCTATGAAAATGGTTGCAGTAAGAGGATTATACTATTTGAGTTTGCTTGATGCTCCCCGGAAGTTCCTAAGTTGTGTTAAAATGCGTTTTTACCACTTCTTGTACCAATGACTGGATATGCATGTAGTTGTATGACACTCTTTGTACTTTTGTTACTTTTATGTTTGTGTTTTGTTTAATTTTTTTAGCAATTGGGATCTGGTTTACATGCTATTTATTATTTAGCCAAATTAATTGTATAACTGATAACTTTAAATATATTATGTTATATGAGGAGGAAACCAGTTAAAACTCATCTTGAAGAATCCATGAAAATAATTTTGGTGAGAAGATTTATACTATTTGAGTTTACTGGATGGGAAATGAGGCACCTTTCATTCAGTAGATTACCTTGCTTTTATGTGAAATGAGGTCAATACTAATAAAAGTATGTGTTTCTAAATATGATTTAGTTGATCAGCATTTGAAAAAGAAAGTAAAAGAAAAATCATCATCTCAAGAAACAGAGAGTTGGATAACTGCATTTCAGCTGCGTGCCACTTTGGTTATACATTTGGAAGTGAATGAATGGACGTGGTTTTCTGGTTGATGAATTGCATTGCACGTTAAATCTTTGCTGCAATTTGAAACCCATATAATTTAATTGGTGGAATGCAGTGAAAATGTTTTATAAGTTCCTAACGTTACTTCTTCTGTTGTGACAATGATGTATTCTAAGCATTCATGTGAGACTGTAAGTCACTGTATATTGTTTTGCTTTCAATTCAACTTCTAGTTTTTGCAATTTGGATTTTTTTTGATTCACGCCACTCATGCAAACTCGTCAAACATGCATATATATGATTTCACTTACTGACATACTTGATAATTTAAACATACTATCTACAGCACCACCGTTGAAACTAACTGACTTGCCGGGGCTGGATCAAAGAATTATGGATGAGTCACTGGTGAGTGAGGCTGATTTTTCGTTTGTAGTTTCTTGTTTCAGCTTAAAGGTCATCTATAGATGCCATTTTCAGTATTTTTTTTCTGCTGTATATTAGTTTTTGCTTCAAACACTTTCTCTTTTTTTTTTCTTTTCTCCAATGAATAGCATCGTAATTTATTTGCTGTCACAGGTTGGTGAATATTGTCAACACAATGATGCTATTCTGCTAGTCGTAATACCTGCTATTCAGGTCCCAGAAATTTCATCATCTAGAGCCCTTAGACTTGCAAAAGAGTTTGATGCTGAAAGTGGGTTCATATTTCCCCATGAATTTTCATTTTTTCGCACCATGATATTTTCTGCCAATCTCAATTTGTCGTACATTTTTTTGTTCTTTTTTTATTAGTCCAATAGTATGTATACACTTACATTATTATTTGATTTATTTAGGTACTAGAACTGTTGGTTTGATCAGCAAAATTGACCAGGCAGCTACAGAGTCAAAAGCTCTAGCTGCTGTTCAAGCCCTCCTCCTGAATAAGGGACCCCCAAAAACATCAGATATTCCATGGGTTGCATTGATTGGCCAATCTGTTTCAATTGCGTCAGCTCAATCAGGAAGTGCTTCGACTGAGAGTTCCTTGGAAACAGCTTGGCGAGCTGAGAGTGAAAGTCTGAAGTCTATTTTAACTGGAGCCCCACCAAGCAAGCTAGGCAGATTAGCTTTGGTGGAAACTCTTGCTGGTCAAATTCGTAATAGAATGAAACTCAGGCTTCCAAATTTACTCAATGGGTACTCTATATATTCTTTGATGCTGTTTTTCCTTTTACATATATTGGCTTATCGAGCTATTTTTGTTGGCAAATTAATCAGCTATGCTTTTTGTATTTTATAAATTTGTTGGTATTGATCATGAGGCCGTTTTGTGCGAAATAATTAAAACCTTAAATATTAACATATGATTTAGATCATTATTGAGCATTGCACTCTTGTGAAAATGCTTCATGTTGTGTATTCTAATATAATTGCAGGCTTCAGGGGAAGTCCCAAATAGTTCAGGAAGAACTAGTGAAGCTTGGTGAGCAAATGGTTAGTAGTTCAGAAGGTACAAGAGCTCTTGCTTTGGAGCTTTGTCGTGAGTTTGAAGATAAGTTTCTCCAGCATCTTGTGGGGGGCGAAGTGAGTATATCTTGTCTTAGAACAGGACATTTGTCATTTAATTTCATTGCTGTCAGCAAATCTGGAGATGCCAGTAACTAGAAATCTGGTTTCTGTGTACTGGATTGTTGTAGAAATTATGGAAACATTACGACATATGCAAAGGTTGAAGTTAGGTGTTTTCTTTTTCTGCTTTTCTCCTATTTTTCTTGTGTGGTTTTGCACGATTGAGATTAGGTTGCTTGCAAAACAACGGATCTTTGCTATGTTGTGCAATAACGAAGACTCCATGAAACATGTAGGCTTGTGTCAGATTTACAAGCTTTTGAGAGTGTGAAAATGATTATGTCTACTTAATTGGAATGGGTATATGGATGCTCTATTTGGTTGCTGGCTGATTTGTGTTTCATCTTTTGATCTTTTAACGAGTAAGGCTTTGGCTCTTAAGACTATTATAGTTCTAACGTGTTCGTTTTCAGGGTAATGGCTATAAGGTTGTTGCAAGTTTTGAGGGAAGTTTTCCGAACAGGATCAAACAGCTTCCATTAGATAGGCATTTTGACATGAACAATGTCAAAAGGGTATACTTTTACTTGATTTTTTTCTGTGGCTTCTTAACATTTATAAGGTGTTCTTATTAAGGTTTTTTTTCCTGATATCAGATTGTCTTGGAAGCTGATGGTTATCAACCATATCTTATATCACCAGAGAAGGGGTTAAGATCCTTGATAAAAGGTGTGCTAGAACTTGCAAAGGATCCTGCACGCCTATGTGTGGAGGAGGTACATATCTATTTGTGATGAATGCTAAGAATTAATCAGTGTTTTAAAAGTCGGTCTAGGCGGCCGCCTAGGCGGGATTTTCTAAAACACCGCCGCGATTTCATCAAGTTGGGCGGTTCTAGGCGTTTTTCCACTTAGGCGAGCATGTGTTTCGAAAATCGGCCCTAGGCGGCCGCCCAGGCGGGGTCTAGGCGGGATTTTCTAAAACATAAAATATTTTTATGTAAAAATTAATTAACTACATTATTTTTAAAATATTTTATATATTTACATATTATAAATAATTTAAAAATATAAATATTAATCCGCCTAGGCCCCGCCCGTCTAGCAATTAGGCGTTTTGAGCTGCCGTCCGCCCGACTAGCGCCTAGCGCTTTTTAAAACACTGGAATTAATATATCTACTTGTGGCTCCTTTTGTCCTCTAAAATTATTGGATCACATATCAACAAAATCCCTGACAATATTGGTAGACTATGGGATGCGATATTTCGCTCTTACTTTAATGCATGCATGCAACCAACACGCCTGCACGTTCTCTTTGATACTTCTATAAATTAAATCATTTGGTGAATTGCTGATAAATGGTGGATTCATGGTAGAATGCTGATTATGTTTGCTTTTGCCCTATATGGTTGGTGCATGATCATACATTGCGAAATCCATGTGAAATGTTATTTTTTTTATTTGCAATCAACCTGAAATCAATGATTACGATAGTAGGTTATTGTTGATTTGTTTTAATAATCTCAACATTAGTAGGCCTGAGGTTAATAATCTCAACACCAGTAGGCCTGAGGTTTTGTGGAAGTTTTTCCTTACTAATTTATTTTTTGTCGTTTAAGTTGTGAAATTTATATCCTGTCTGCTCAAATAGTTTTACGATTTTAAGCATCTGTAAACCATTAGTCTGTTTATGTTACTTACTGTGTTATTGGGGTGCTCTCAAAATTGTGAATAATTCGGCTAAGCAAGTAAATTCAGTTTAAAGTCATGGGTTCGAGTCACTGGGAACAACTATTTATCCTCTTTTGAAGAAAAGAAAGTAAAATTCAGTTTAAGCACTTATTAGTTAGTGTTCTGAGTCTAAAATGACTTCTTTCAGTGACATTTTAACATTTACAGTGCATACCTTGATTTTTTTTGTTTTCAAAATTGTCTCTGTGTCAAACTTGTCTAAACAATGATAGGTTCATCGCGTGTTGGTGGATATTGTATCTGCTGCAGCTAATGGAACCCCTGGTCTTGGACGGTATGCTCCTTTTAAGAGAGAGGTGACATTTTTGTCTGCGCGCTATTATGTCCTCTGTTTTAGGTGCATGCATGTTATGTACTCATGACTCCCAATTTCAAATCAGATTGTGACAATCGCAACTGCTGTGCTTGATGGGTTAAAAAATGAAGCCAAAAAAATGGTGGTTGCTCTTGTGGACATGGAGCGTGTATTTGTTCCACCTCAACATTTCATTCGTTTGGTGCAGAGAAGGTATGACTGAAATTGAAACGTTGATAATATGCTTGATATATTTGAATCAATATATTCGGTATTTCATTGCAACGTAGTTGCATGTTCTTGGGAAGTTCAGTTTAGACACTTCAGTTGTTTTGGCATTTATCAATGATTCATTTTTCTTGATAATCTGCACACGTTATGCAGCTTTATCGTGATGTTTTAGCCCTACATTATTCTATTTTGAACAATTACACTCCTTATTTCAAGAGGTTATTGCTGATTTATGCAACTACTGCTGCTCTTTGAATCGGCTAAGTTGATAAAGTAAAACTATTTATTTTTTTTCTGTACTGTACTTCTGTTTATCATATGGGATATGTGTGTGTATAAATTGCCTGCCTCATTCTTTTATCAATCACATTGATCAGAATGGATAGGCAACGTCGTGAGGAAGAGATCAAGAACAAATCTTCCAAAAAGGGGAATGATGCAGAGCAGTCTATACTAAATAGGGTGTGAACTCATTTTTATCCTCTGAACTATTACTTGCTTAACTTTATTATTTTGCGTGCTTTTTGTGCCAATCGTGTAAAATTTTTTTGATCCATCAGGCAACCAATCCTCAAATTGGAGCGCAGCAATCTGGAGGAAGCTTGAAATCAATGAAGGAAAAGTCTGATAAAGATTCACAAGAGGGATCTGTCTTGTTAACAGCTGGGACTGCTGGCGAGATTACAGCAGGTATTGCGTGAATTAGGGTATAGCTGCTTAAAAATATACTCCTGATTCTGTTTTGGATACTGAAGTGGTCTGACATGCTTCAGCTGCCCGACAAGGAATGTATGATTGGCTTGTTATACACTTATTCTTCTCTTTGTGGGATCATTTAGTTTCTGCTCCATTCTCTCTAGTGTTACATTCTTGAGTTGTAACATTGCTTTTACCATTTCAGTTTTGTTTCTTGTGGTTCTGGTGCTTATGGTCATAATTATCCGTATCTTACAATTCATGATAAAATCTTCTATTTGATTCGAATCTATGATGTAAATTCACATGAATTGTTCATGGATCCTATGTATGACAGTATACACCTATAAATTGATTGATTTGAATATGTGGGGTGAAATGAATTAATTGAGGTTATGGAAGAAGAAGAAAATGATGATTTTCGACATAATGATTTTCTTGTACGATTATACCTGCATTAGCTTCAATGTTGAAGTAGTTGTCTAGTTAATATGATTTTATTTATTGGAATTGCATTTCTGAACTTAAATATGATATCTCAAGTCAATCATGTTAAATGATCTGGCTTAATGACCTTGAAGGGAATCTTACGATTCAATTCACTATTTTCAATATTTGAATTTCAATTCGTTTATGAATTCATCAAATTATCCATAGCTAAGTTTAAAAGTAATATGCAATGAATAGTTTTCCCTGTAGAACTGTTTGTTCATATTCCTAAATCTGATGTTTTTTTGTGCATGTGCAATAGTAATGCTTTACACTGATTTTAATCTTCATCTGCAGGATATTTAATGAAGAAGAGTGGAAAAACAAATGGTTGGAGTAAGCGGTGGTTTGTACTGAATGAGAAAACCGGCAAGGTTGCTCTCCATTATAGAATTTGACTAATTTTAGATGTGATATAACAGGATTGTTCGTTGTTTCCTTGATAATGCTGTTGAAAAGGCTCTTTTCTGTGCTTGATGTGACCTTTTTGGACTCCTGAATCCTGCATTGTTCTTATTTCTCACTTTGCATATTTCTTACATCATATAGATCTATTATTCATGTAGAGCTATTATGAAAAAGTCGCTGTTCTTAAATTGAACTTGTCTACATAGCTGATGGAGTAGCATGATGCTTAATATGCACACAGGATTCGATAATATAGAGCGATCTTAGTGTAAAGTTTCAGCTATCTGGAAAATTTTCTTATTTCTAAATTTGAGTTTTAACTTGCATATTTACTTTTTCCATAGATCTGCGTAATGGTCATATGTTGATGGACTGATGTATTATTTTATGATATTTAACTTCTCAGCTTGGTTATACGAAAAAGCAAGAGGAAAGAAGTTTTCGAGGTGTCATTACGTTAGAGGTAAGAACCTGGACTGGAAAATTTTGTTAAGCCCCAAAATAGGGCAAGTGATCCCTTGAGTATTATTGTTACTAAGTGACAAGATTGCCATGTGTATTTTTTTTTCTTCTTGATTTAAATCTGTTGAAGTCTTAGTAGCCTATGATAAGATGGTTTTACCAGGGTTGGTTAGTAGTGAACTGATAGTATATGAAATGTGCATGTAGAATGTTAATTACACTAAAAACAAGATGAAAGCACTAACTTCCTTTGTTACTCATTGATGACTTAGCTTTTCCAGAAGGTGGCTACTGTTAGTATTTGTGAATTGTAATAAATCTTGCTGGAGCTTGTGTCCTGGGAGAATGTTAGGAGTTATTAACACTTTCTCTTACCTTCCATTATCTAGGCTAAGAGTTGGGATATGTTCATGGCTGCACACTTTATTAATTGCCAACGTGAGTGACTTTAATATGCAATCTTTTTGTGCATAATTTAGGAATGCAATCTTGAGGAACTCTCTGATGAAGAAGAAACCTCCTCAAAAAGTTCCAAGGATAAGAAAGCAAATGGACCAAGTTCTGAAAAGGCTTCCAGTCTTACTTTTAAGATCACTAGTAGGGTTCCTTATAAAACCGTCTTAAAAGGTGCTAGGTTTTCTTTTTCAAAAACTTTCGTGCAATTCTTCTGCTTTACTTTCCCACCCTTTCCTTCTAATCATGGAATTGTTTTATCTTGCAGCTCATAGTGCTGTTCTGTTAAAAGCTGAGAGTGTGGCTGAAAAGAACGATTGGCTAAACAAGCTGAGAAGTGTTATCCAAGCGAAAGGAGGTCAAGTAACTGGAGAATCCGGTCGTCCAATGCGCCACAGTCTTTCAGATGGTTCACTTGTGAGTTATCCTGGTTTTGACTTTCTTCCATTGTTTTCTGTTAGCCACATTTTCTTGCGATGGATCCCATTAAGAGAATCACGAACTTCATGTTTTTTCTTGTGTTTGTTTTTAGGCCTAATGCATCAAAACCATCCTTAACTTGGCACAAATTTGCTAACACCCTCTACTTAGAAAGGTTCGACTTTGCCCCCTCAACTCAGCAGAAGTGCACCAATCTGCCCCGTTAATGCCATGCGCTGCCAGCTTTTGGTTGATTTGACTTTTCAAATATTTCATCAGATGAGACGTGGTGGCAAAGTGGCAGATTCTTAAGTTGGGGGTGACATTTGCAAATTTGTGCCAAGTTATAGATAGTTTTATGCATTAAGCCTTGTTTTTATACCTTCCACATTCCTATATTTGTTAGCACAATTCCAGTCTCTAAGAACAAGTAAAGCTATGTATATTAATCATGTTTTTGTCTTAAATGCTCAATTTTGTAGGACACGATGACAAGGAGACCTGCAGATCCTGAGGAAGAGCTGCGGTGGATGTCCCAAGAAGTTCGGGGTTATGTTGAAGCAGTTCTCAACAGTCTTGCTGCCAATGTCCCAAAAGTAGTTACTGTTATCATGAAAAATTGCTAATCATATTATTAAAGTGTTGTGGCTTCTCTTACTTTTACCAGCTTTTCTGGATGAGCAGGCCATTGTTCTATGTCAAGTAGAGAAAGCCAAGGAAGACATGCTTAATCAGCTTTACAGTTCTATTAGGTTTGCATTTTTCTCCATATTTACTGGTGTGCAATTTTCTGATCCTCAGGAATGGAAATCCTGCAGTTCGTTGTATTCTGAATTCCTTTTGTTAGTATACAATTCTAAAAAACGGCCAGATGGATTGGGGCTCACATGTACTTGCCTCTTTTTGCCAACTACCTCCTTGAACTTCTAATTGTTTCCCATATTGCACCAGTTTGCACCCCTAAACACCATGTGTCAGCTTCCGTTTGGAGTGAGAATCAGAATAATGACATCTTTTAAAAGTCAAAATCAACCAGAAGCTGACACATGGCATTTGGATGGTAATGTGGTGTAGTTTTGCCAAGTTCAGAGAGAGAAACTACAGAAAGTTTAGGGCTACAGTCGGCTAATTGTGGCAAGTAAAGGCATCTTTACACGTTCACGAATCATGTCTTTTGAGTTGCATGTTCTTCTGAACTAAAGTTAGCAATCAAATCGTGTATCTGGATTCCTGTTGTAATGAGATTGACACTAAGCTCTGTGTTTGTTGCAGTGCACAAAGCACAGCTAGAATAGAAGAGCTGCTGCAGGAGGACCAAAATGCAAAGAGGAAGAGAGAGAGGTACCAGAAGCAGTCTTCTATTCTTTCTAAACTGGTTAGGCAACTTAGCATCCACGACAACCGAGCAGCTGCTGCATCCAGCTGGTCTAATGATGGTGGGGCAGGTAATTGACCTATCTTTTTCTTGTTTCTTTTGTGCCTATACTTGTGTTTTGATCTCATTCAAAGCACGGTGTCTTTTCTTATAGTATTTGTGATTCTGTCTTTCGCAACATTTGTGCACGTTTGGATATATTGGTTTCGTTCTACGAAAAGTAGGGCTGTACTTCTAGAATAGGCCAGACCCATCATTAGCCCCATGAACTTGATCCAAATATCCGAGCGCCCCTGGGCCCTGACCTCTAAAACGCTTCTCATTGCTCCTTAAACTTGCAAATAGTGCACCGGTTTCCCCCCTTGAATGCCACGTGTGAGCTTTTGATTGGAGAGAGAATTGGGAGGATGTCGTCTTCGAAAAATAAAAATCAATTAGTACGAGTGAACACGTGCATGTTTTTGCAAGTCTAAAGGGGCAACGAGGAAATTTTCAAAGTTTATGGGGCAATAACTTTGATTGGAAATGAAGATGAATTGTAGTCTCTAGATCTGTCAGATTCTTTAGTTTTCTTGTTCCTTATACCTTGGGATATTCGATATGAACAGAAAGTAGCCCAAGGTCGAGTGCATCCTCAGCAGGGGAAGACTGGAGGACAGCATTTGATTCTGCAGCAAACGGGGGCGGTGGTTCCTTGAGATCTCACAGTAGACGCAACAGCGATCCACCTCAAAATGGTGATGTCAGCTCAAATGGAAGCAGTAGCCGCCGGACGCCAAACAGGATGCCACCAGCACCACCACCATCTGGTGGCTCAGCTTATCGATTTTAGAACAAAGAAGCTTTATATGGTTTGATGATTGATGCATTCTTGTTCGGGTTTGGCTCGTGCGAGCCAGAGGGAGTTCTCGTGCTCAGAGATGTTAGCTCTCTAGAGGTGGTATAGGGGTTTGTAGATATATAATATTTGGAGTTACTGAGTTGATCTTGAGATGTAAAATTTTCCCATATTCCATTTTGTTGTCGGGCAGATGGGGTCAATTTTTTCGTTTTCGGTTGTCACAATTGTACTTGTTTTATTTAATTCTTATTGGATTTGTTGGTTTCATTTTGGCCTTAAATGTTTCCTACTCGAGAGCCTGAGCAGTGATGGTTGTAATAGCGGAAAATGCTAGTTGCATTTGCTGTTGCTTTTTGCATTCTCACAATTGTCACCCGTTTGATTCGTGATCGACCGTATTCTTATACTCTTTCTGCAGTTCCCAAGGTTCAGGTGGTCTAAATCCTAGTGCTGTTAGACATTGTGAATTTCTTAGATACAAATAACGTGCACACTGTAGTTAGTATGAATTATCTCATCGCTATGATTGGTACTTCAATTTGGTTAAAAAAATCCATTCCGGTACCCAAATTATTAAAGTGTTTCTGTAGGTATTCTAACTTTAAAAAAATGACCTCGTAGGTGCCTAACTTTCAAAACGATCTTGACAGTTGAGGGAGGGCGATCTTGACAAAGTTGATCCATTAGCAGTGAGATTTGAGGATTATTTGATGAGGGACTTTCAGTCAGCTCGTTGATATTCGTTTGCTTGTTATTATATTTTGGATATACTGTTATGTTTTTAACTCGTTTTGAAAAATTTGCTAAGTGGATTGCTTATGCATGACATTTTTTTACTATCATAATGTTGTCAAATTTATTACTGTCATTACGTTTTTTTACCGTCATTACGTTATCTGAAAAAGATTGACTATACACCTATTTCGCGGTGTGAGATCTTGTCTGTTTTAAATCAGTAAAAATTAAATCTTGAGAAAGGTGAACGAGACCACACTATGCATATAAATACAAAACCTCACTATTCATATCACGTCTGTCACTATTCCTTTTTTGACCTCACTATTCATGTCACATCTATCACTATTCCTTTTTTGACCTTAACTATTCATTTTTCGTTTGCAACTATTCCTTTTTTTGACTTGAACTATTCATTTTTCGTCTGTAACTATTCTTTTATCAGCCTCATCTTCTATATAAACATTCAGCCTTCTCTCCTCCATCCACACCCAAACATTTTCCATTTTCTCTACAATCCTCAGTATTCATACATGGATTGGTCTAACATGTTCTCCTTCAATGAAGATGAATACTCCACTAACCCAAGTAACTAAACTCAACCATGCCTAACATTTGGTAACTTTGACTTTCGAAAAAAAGTTAACCTTTCAATTTTCTTTCGCTCAACAAGAAGTTGACATGTGGCACTGAAGTAGTAAAATGGTGCACTTTTTGAA
>CAOJBJ010247123.1:0-17865 GCA_948291685.1 Euphorbia celastroides
TCTGAAATCTGCAGGAATTGACCTTGAGTTGATGGATTTTGATTTGTGTAACGATTTCCAAGGTAGCGGTTAGCCGGAATTAGGTACTGCGCAATTTCTGGATGTCAGGTGCGCCATTCCTCTTGTCCCTTCCCGCCTCCTGCCTTTTCAGAGTGCACTAAATGCGCGCTTGTCTCTTTCTTTGACCGCATTAAATGCTACGTCCTTTTTGTCGAAGTTAGACAGTTGGACATAAGACAAACCAATTTTGAATTGTTTGCTTACGCCTTGTCTCAGCGCGACTAATCCTCAGTGAGCTTTCTCCAATATGCTTTCTTCCTTCGCTGAGATTTTTCAGAGCCTGAGCAAAAACAACCTTCAGCGAGCTGTCCCTTCAGCGTGGCTTTAGTATCAGCAAGACTGGTCCAACAGTTATATCATGATATATCAATGATATAACATGGTATATCATGTTTATATCAGTTATATCCTTGATATATCATGATATATCTAGGATATATCCTTTGATATATCAATGATATAACACAAAAAAAAATTGATTTTTTTTTCTGAAAAAGTATATCATGATGGATGGCGCTTGAAAGATAAAAATAAGACGAACAATAAATCCTAAAACGACATGTCAAAAAAATCAACGGTTTGAGAGATAATCGAAAAATAAAGTATGAAAATTCAAAAAACACATGACATCATGCTGACATCAACGAACAGATAAGGAGGTTAAAAGAAAGAGCTGGAACGTACCTTTTTAGTCAAAAGGTTATGACACATTCCTTTTTGTTATAAAAAGGAATGACTTTGATTGATTGGTTACAACTCCCAAATTTAAATTAAAAGTTAGTCGTTTTATGTCAGTTTCTCTATAATAAACTAAAATTTATGTGACAATTTTCACAATGCCTCTAAACAATTTATATGTTTTTCAATTTATTTTGCTAGCCAAGGTTTTTTTTCTGGTCGTTTCAAGGCCCTAATCGGTTAATCCTATAAATTACTAGTATATTTTTATTATTTTTTTGATTTTGTTTTTTAATAATTAAAAGAATTTTAATAAACCGAGGACTCTCAGACTTTACAATTAAATACACACAAGGTATTATTCTAATTTTTATTTTATTTTCATTTCTTTTCGCTGACTATTATTTCACTTCATATAGATACTTCTTTTCTTGTATTTAATTTTTAATATAATATTTTTTATCGATACTTCTTTTCTTTTATGTAATTTTTGAACCTCTAACATAATTTTTTGTTCTCATTCTTAATTTTTATACTTCGGTCAAGGCAAATTAAATTGGGATCTCAGTAACGCAGTCTTTTCTTCCACTTTTTTTTTATCTACTTTTATTATTATTCTATGTACAAGATGTAATTAATTTTATTTTTCCTACCTTTTGTACATGTAAGTAGTCAACAAACGTAAGAAAAAGGGAAAATGCTAAAGAAATAAAAAAAAAAACCTAAAACAAGAAAACAACAAGAAGGAGAAAAAATAGATAACACATCATTCATTGTCTATTTTTTAATAAATTAATTTTAATTCCTTGAGCATCCAATAAACCATGTAGCATGAATTTAGGATAGAATTGCCAATTTGTACGAAGTATGGAGTTTTGAATATAATTGAATAAGTGTGTTGTCTGAAATTAAAAATCGTTAATTGGAGGGAGATAAGAATTTAATTTGAATTGGTTACACAAATTTTTTCTAGTAAATCTGAATTGGATGGTAACCCGAATACTTTTTAATGGACACTATTAGAGTGTACATAACCAAACCAAAACCAAAATCAAAACCAAAACCAAATAAAAAAAATCCAAACCAGACCAAACCCAATTTATTTTGGTTTGGTTTTGGTATTCAAAAATCATTTATTTGGATTTTGGTTCGGATTTCAGATTTTTTTTGAAAAATCCAAGAAAAAACCAATCCAAACCAAATTACATATAAAACATTTTTCATATATATTTCAAAAAATTTATAATATATATATTTGAAACATCTATATACTGTTTGGTTTTCAAACTGATGTAGTTATCTTTGCGAGATATGCGAATATTACCTTTGTCAACAATCAATAATTTGAATTAGTAAAATAAGATAAACCTAAAACATGCTTACTACAAAAAATAATGCATTATAAAATCGAAAGAACAGTATAGATTAAAAATTTTCTATTGAACTATTTCAAAAACATTAGTGAATTAAATTTAAAAATAAAAAAAAGTAAACGATCGTTATTTTATTAAAAAGTTCAAAAAATTAATACAGTTTTAACTTTAAATAATCAAAGAATTTTGATTCATATTTAATAATCTGTTTTTAATCTTTTAGATATTATATTTTAATTTAAATTTAATAATATGCTAACAAATCATTAGAAATATAAAATAATGTGCTTTAAATCAGTTTATAGAAGACACTAACAATGATTCAATGATATACAAACGTTTTGCACCCTTGTCAGAAAAAATAAATTTAATTTCAAGTCATTAAATTGATTATAACCAAACTAAACCAAATCCAAACCACATTAATTTGGTTTGGGTCAAACCAAACCAAATATAATTTGGTTCGGATTTGGTTATTATTTCACAACTAATTTGGATTCGGATCTGGATCGATTTAGTTCGGATTTTAAACCAATCCGATGTTTGCTCATCCCTAGACACTATATAGCTCCGCCATTTCAAATTCATCTTGAAACAAATTTTTTACAATAAATAAAATGAACACTTTTCTCCAAATAAAAAATGTTTTCCAAAAATCACATTCCATCATCAAAATTTTTCAAAAATTGCTCCAATCAATATTTTTAAAACATCGCTCTCTCACATCTTGCTGTCATTCAAGGATCTCAGCAGTTTGTACAAGTTAAGCCACCAGACTAACTCATAGTATGAGCTAACTCATAGTATGAGCTACAATTCTGACATCCAACAAAAACGAGTACATGCAATAATGTGCCCTGTATAAAAGTTACGTATAGGAGATTTATTCTTATACATGTATAATTAAATGTAATATACCATTTGAATGATGCATCGATTTACACAAAACAAAGAGGTGATAATTCATGTGTTTCCTGAATAAATTGTCTTTTATTATGACGATTTTTGGTATCTTTTGTCACATAAAGTAAGAATGTGTCAGAATTACAGCTTATTCCACATCTACTTTGATTGGCTACTATATTTTTGTCCTAATCTATACGATGATGCCCTTTTTGGGATTACTTTTTTATTTAATCTCGAATACATTAAGTTTTGTTTTCTTTTCGTTTATTACTCTCGTATACTTTTATTATATTATACCTATAATATTGACCCATGTTTCCTTCTATTTTTAACTCCTATTTCCAGTTTTTCATGTTTTCTAAGACATATAAAAGAGAGAACAATGGTAAGTGGTGAGTATGATCATGCATATGAGTTAAATATATATTGTGAACTTGACCCTTAAATTCTACTGCTTCCTACTCTTTCCAATTTTAATTGGTATCTAACATGCTCCTCAATAAAGCGTTGTGGTTATCCAAGAATACAAATTTGAGAATAAATAAAATGTTTAGAAATTCAGTATGTGATATGGGTTAGATATGAATGTAGTCAAATTAAAGCTCTGACTAATTAGATTTAAAATAAAATAAACTTGTTTAGAAGCTAGTCACAAAATATGATTAAGAACAAGCTTTCAAGCATGAGTAGCGTAATGGTGTCAATTGTTTTTCGTATGTCAACCATGGTGTCAAAAATGATATTTGCAAACAAACTATAGTTGAACGTTTAAGGCCTTCAGTGTCTAAGTGGAAACTAATTGCGTTTATATTTTTAAACTTTTAAAATATATTAAAATTATAAATTCAACGAAACAAGATAAAAATCAAATCAATTTTCTATAAGAAGTTAAAAACCCATTTTCATTAGAATAATGTATTTTCCATAAGTACTTGTCTTGATACAAAGTAAGTTAGAACACATTATTTTGATGGCCTAAACCAAGTAGTTTCCAAACACACTATTTATGAGTTTGATGCTCGTAATGGAAAACTCCATGGTAGAATAACAATGTGAAATGACTTTACCAATTGATTATAAATACGGTAAAATTTTGTTGAATTGATGAGAAAAAAATATTTTCTAATTAGAAGAAGTGAACTAAAATGACTGTTAGAAAGCAGTAAATCAATTGCATTCTTGGTACGCATAGATTCAATGATTTTTGGTTGTGATTTAAAACTTCACCTAAGCATTTCCAAAGAAATTTTTTTTATTATGGTAGTGTGTTAATTAATACCACCTATTTTGAATTTCGCCTCGGAAATGGTTAGTGCAGTTTCAATATTTTTGACCTTCCAAATTATGCTTAAGAGAAAGATATATTGTTTTATAAAGATTCGAACAATACACCTCCATTCTAGATAACATGTACATTGTGGATACTCCATTTGGATTTTGACATAGTATTTTATAGTCTAAAATAATTGAAATAATTGGAAACTTTTAAGAAATATAAAAAGTAACTGAATTTAGTGTCAGAACAATAAAAAAATAAAAAATTGAAGATATTGCCTTTCATGACATAGTTTTCACCTACGCAGATCCTATTTAAATAGTGCTTGCGACCAATTTTCATAACACCATTACTTTGAGAAAATAAAAGAAGAGTTATTATTTGCTAAGTATTACTTAATCTGTAAGTATTTCCTTCGCAAACTCCTCTTTGTTCACTTTAGCTTCTCAACTTAGCCTCATCTTTTTTCTTCCTAACTATATCATTTTTTCCTCTTAATTTGATGTATAACTTTTTTCTCAAAGTTATAATGGTTTTCCATAAAAAAAAAATTATCATGATGTTTTCTTTTTTATGCTTATCTCCCACATACCTTCAATTTGTTTAAAGTAAATTCTATATGTATGTGGGTATTTATGTTTTTCAAACAATCCATCGTGAAATAGAATATGAAAAAAAAGAAAGAAATCATAGGATACAACATTCAAGAAACGACTAGAATTTTTTCACAATTTTTTGAGCCAATTGAAGTTATGGGTTCAAAACTCATCATACATATCTCGATAACCAGTTTATATGTCTCAAATCCAAAATGAAATATCTTTTTGGTCTCATAACAGGCGTAAATATAATCATCAATTTAATCTCATACGAGTTTAGCACAATTTATAATGATCTTTTATTTATTTTAATTTCGAAACTATAATAAATAAATGATATAGCATTTGATTTTGAAGATTAGATGAGATTAACGAGTAACAGTGGTTTCACAAAATACAGTAAATTGCATGGATCATATGTATACAAAATAGTATGATGGTTTTTTAGTTGTGCTTCTCATATATTATTTTTTTTATATTTGATTATAATATGATTTGAGTAAATTGGTAACAGGTGAAATGGATGGTGAATCTGGAGAGGGAAACGGAAACAGAAGGAATAGTGTGGATTTGAGGTTGACACTTGGTTCACCATATCCATCTGCTAATGTTCTTCCTACCCCTCTGGTATATTTTCTTCTATGTTATATGTGATGTTTTGTGGAGTGCTCTTGTCTTCCCTGCTGTATAGTTTGTTATCATAAAAAAAATTGTCCGTTACGGTCTAAATGTTATATTGCCATATTTTTAGATGAGATTTTTATTTTTGATTCAACTGAAATGACGTGTGACAGGCCAAATTACCAAAATCAACTTACCATCGTTGAGTATTTATAAACACCGGTCAACGTTGATTTACCATTCTGTTATAGTTACTACGTTAGCGTCTGACAAAGTCCATTAGTTTATATATATTTCCTTTGCTTATTATTCGAAGAGACGTTATACTGATAACCTGTCAGTCGTTGACCACTAAAATTGATAGTTAGCGTTGATTAATAATTTTGTTATATTTACTATGTTAACGTCCAACAAAGTTCGTTATTTTATATATCTTTCTTCAACAATTATTAAAGGATTCACCAAGTGATTTTCAGGTTTTAACGCGTTTGCTAATAGAAAAATATAATCAAACATGAAGAAAAGTAATATCTCATGCAAACAATCATTATCCCAAATCTAATTTTGTATTTTCTTTTAACATTAAGGGTTTATTTGAGATTGCTTTCCCAAACTGCTTTTCATGAATGTTCCATTTTGAAGCTTTCCCTAAAAGCAACAAATAATGGTTTTTGGGAAAACTGTTTTGGCGGTTCTCAAATTTTTTATATAAAAGATCAAGATGCATTGTTAAAATAAAAAAAAAATGATGTTATATGAAAAGTTTGTGATACCAACTTTTAGGGACAACAGCTCTAATAACAATGTCAAATAGACCCTAATATTACAACTAAATTATTTTGAGCCGGCACACGCACACATCATTTTCCCATTTATTTATGTATGTATGTGTGTATGTATGTTGTTGTTAAGAAATTTAAGGTAAAATACATAGATAGTCCTATGAACTTGTTCCTAGTTTGCAACAAACACGTTGAACTTTTAAATGCGACAAATAACCATCTCAATTTTACGTAAATAACAAGTAATCGGCTAAACTTCCGTGAATTATTTCTTTTAACTATCTCATGCTGATGTGACACACTCCGATTGACCAAAAGTCAAAATAATTTGTGGCTAATCGGAGTGTGTCACATAAGCATGAGGTGGTAAAAAAAATAATTCGTGAAAGTTTAGATGGTTCGTTGTTAATTTGAAAAAGTTTGGATGATTATTTGTCATTTTTCAAAAAGTTCAGCGTGTTGTCTGCAAACTAGAGACAAGTTCATAGGGCTACCTATGCATTTTGCCGAAATTTAACCCTAAATCAAACAATGCTAAATGAAAACTAGGAATTAATCAAGAAAAAAAGCTAGAATCAATACATTAAACTTCGCACCTCATCCAAAATTAACCTTATAATAAAAAAAATCATCAATGCAAATTCAGTTTATTCAATATATTTTATTTGGGTATAGTACAAATATTGTTAAAATTTGTTATAGGTACAAAACAAATTCAATTAACCTCATAACATTTTTGTCAACGTTGTTGTGGAGTTTGAACCAACAAATAATAATGTTAAATCAAACTTTATATGAAACTTATTACACTGTGAACATGAGTAGCTCAAAAAGACTAAATTCAGCACTAAGAATAATTACACTAAAGCCTATATCTTGTAACCATTTGCGTTTTTTAGTGTTTCATTCTATTATCAATATTTTTAATATAAATACTATATTTTATTGCAAGTTTTTAGGATTGGTTGTTAATTGTAAACCTTTGGCTCCTAGAACGTAGCAATTAGAGTAGGTTAATTGTTTAATGATTTAATCAAAGTTACTATATTCAAAACAAAAATATGTTTTTTCACTAGTTGGCAAGCTAAATAAACCTCGTAACAATTATGTCTGTGTCTGTTAGGAGATTGATTTAGCCATTGACAATTAATAATTTAATAGTAATACTCATCATTTTATATATCATACCATCTTAAATCAGAAAAAAAGTCATTAATTTGTTTTTCTTTTCTCAAAATATTTTCAACTTTTATTATGAAACAATTGTTTTCAGCGTACATAGAGAGAGGAAGAGAGAGGAAATACAATACGTTCTTAAAGTTTGTTAAGTGAACGAATAGCGAACACATCAACTGTTCTTCTAGAAAGGCCTAAATATTACAGATGATTTGAATTAAGAAATTACCATAACAAAATTTCACAGAATGGAAGCACACACATAATAATTGGTATATACAATAGTCTCCGGGGGCGGATTCACTTATGAAGGCTTGGATTCCATGTGTCACGGGCTGACTTTTTCTTTATAGTCACGTGCGGCACTAGCACTCGAACAACTAACGAATGTGTGCTAGCAACGCCATAACCTCAAGCCTTGACAATGGCTTAACACTAATACGCGGAAGTGAATAAAGAAAGCTTGAGTAATATAGTGAGCAAAGACACTCAAGTGGAACTTAAATAAAAACTTTATTAAACTCACACTAAAGCTTACAAAGTAGTGTTACGCCTTTCCAAGCTCTCACACTCTCACTTATTTGAAGACAAGTTACAAAATGAGGGGTGTTACCTTTATATAGACATTTTCACCTCCTTAACCTATGACTAGGATTAATCCTAAGAAAATATTTATGATCTAAGGGCTAATATTACATGTTTAGAAGATTTTTATGTCTACAAATCTAGCCTAAGTCGGTTTGGAAGGCCCTAGAATAGAGAAATCCCGAAATTGGGCGAAACACGGGCTGGCAACACTTTCTGGGCCTTTAGCGACGGTTCTGGGACCTTCTGGCGACCCTACTGGCAACAGTTTTTGGACTTTGGCGTCAGTTTTGGGCTGGGCTTTATTTTCTCGGCCTAAATTCATTTTCTTCCCAATTTTGAGTCATTTCTCAACATTTTCCCATACTAACTTTTGCACCAAGCCTCGTAATTGTCCTTCGGACATATTGATGACCGTTACGTTGCATTTTTTCATACATGATTTGACGTAATTTTCGAGGTCGAAATGACGGCCCGTGACACATGGAACCCATGAGTTTCTTGAAAACACATATAATATTGGTTATATATTATATTTGGAACCCAATAAATAGTTGTTTTGGAACCCATACATTGATGAAATAAGTTTAATTCCTTGGAACAATATTACTTTGAGTCGTAATAGCTGGATTCCTATTACCAAAACAAGATATACAAGTAATATCCATTTAAATTAGATTCTAATTTATCATTTACTATATGGCTTATTTTTCTAATTTCTTTTTAATTCATTAGTCTATAAGTTCAAAAATAAGGATGTGGATGTTATAATTCATAAATAATTTATTTGTCTATTACATTTATTAGATCTTTAAGCATAAATAAATTTAAGTGAAAATTTTTTGCACATATAGATATTAATGTATGGAACCCATAGTATAAAGGTTCTGGATTCGTCATTATAGTCTCTAATTCATAGTGAAGCACTATGCTAGTCCCTGACTATGCATACATTACAAAATAACCTTGTGTTTTTGCAAAAACTATATTTGTATCATATATCTCCTCGCATTGTATATTAATTAGTCAAATAGTTGAGCAAAAAATAATTTGACTTGTAGGTAGATTAATGGACCATTGTGCCGTAAAACCCTATATGATATATTGGTTTCATGCGATTGTATAATATAAATGATGATGAACATAAACGTGATATTCATGTTAAACGAGTAATAACAGGTAAGTTATTATGATCCATTTTGATAATGGACTAAGAGCAGATTTTTAGTTATAATTATAAAATTAACAAATTGAGACTGATCTTTAACCATACAGCAATATCCTAATCAAGGAACAATGATGATTGGAGGAGGTTCAGCAAATGGGATGAACTATGGTATGCATATTATATTTTTCTGTAGCATACAAGATTTTATTGTGCATGATTTTTGGATTAACAAAGATTTTAGAATGTCTATAAGTATATATATAATTGTTCAAAGGCTTAATGCCCTATTTGGGCCCCCAACTATTCCCCAGATTTCAGTTTGGGACCCAAACTTTACAAGTCACCAGTTTAGGTCCTCAACTATGAAAAAGTGGTGCAGTCGTCGGATGCCACGTCAGCTTCAGGCCCTCAACTGCACCACTTTTTCATAGTTGAGGGCCTAAACTGGTGACTTGCAAAGTTTGGGTCCCAAACTGAAATCTGGAGAATAGTTGGGGGCCCAAATAGGGCATTAGGCCTTGTTCAAATAATTTCTAAAATAGGAGTGGTTGAATTATTTGCAGGAAATGCAAATGCAAATATGAACCTAGTTTCATATACCAATTTTTTGAATCAGTATCATCCCTTATACAATACTCTGAATAATAACAATATGGGTGGCTCTTCAGTGGTGGGAGTTCCTATTGTGAACCCGAATGAATATGCTGATTTCAATTTCGGTAATTCCAACTTTATTTTCTACATCAAAAAAGTTATATTATTTATTTGATATATAAAAGTATTTTGTAATGTGTATATGAACAAATAGGTGAACCAATTATTGAAAGATATGCGGGAAGAAACAATGTTGACGCAAACATGAGGTGCAGTAACGCTAATTGCAACACAAGTGTTACTCCTTTGTGGCGTAAAGGCCCCCTTGGTCCCAAGGTCGCTATAGATCTCTCTTTTATATACCATATAGCTAAGATATATTAGCTTAATAGTGTATAGGGTTGACTTGAATAAGTAGTCATTTAGTATACTAATTATATAAAATGTTTACTTCTTTCAGACATTGTGCAATGCGTGTGGGATAAAGTATAGAAAAGAAGAAGAACACAAACAAGCTAGAGAAGCAGGGGCATCAACTGGCGGCATTTAATTTTCGAATTTAAGCTTTTTATTATGCATGTTAAGAAATGTTGCTTTTATCAGGATGTTTAATGGTGGTGATGTAACTATTTTATGATGCCCATAATTAATCTTTATCTTTTGACAATGTAGCTATGAGGAGGTATTTTATGTCATAATGTGTGTGTGTCTATATATATAGGTACTTCAATTTATCCAAAAAACATTATGCGTCCCTGAGCTTTGAAAGTAAATGCAGTCACGGAAACATTTTGAAAGCTACCATTTAAATACCTCCATCCATTTAGCAGCTGATTTGATCCCCTTTGACTTACTTAGGTGCGTGTTTGGCTTTTTGGAGAAATTTTTTTAATTTTACAGAAAATCCTAAACTTTCTAGGCATATTCTAACATTTACCCTCAAAAAATTGAAACAGATTTTTGAAAAAAAAAATTGAAGGAAAGAAGAAACTAAAGAGAAGAAAAACAAAGAGGCGATGAAAAAGAAGAGAACAAGAAAAGGGAGAAGGAAGAGATAGATCCAATAAGAAGAAAAATGGAGACACATATGAAAATAAGGAGGAGGAGGATTAGATTATGGAGACTAGAAAAGAAAATGAAGAAAATTTGACTTTTCTTTGATCATTTAAAAACTTGCAACATGACATATTTTTTATTTGCTTGACTTTTTAAAATGATAATGCAGCTGAAGAGTGAGATACACTTTCTTTTAGTTGTGTGGTTTAGTGTGAATGGGGTAATGAAATGATACACTTTTTAAAAAATTAAATATGTGTGAGATTACTTTCAAAATTTAGGAAATTTAAGGAAATAATAAATTTCTAGGGACAAATTTAGGTAGTTGATGATGCATTAAGCCTAAAAAACAACAAATTGATTGGAGACATTAATCAATTTACTCATTCATAAATCATGATAAATAAATTACCAATAATAAGATGTGGTAAAAATTATTGCAACTCATCCACGACAATAAATCATGCATTGCATTGTTGCTACAAGTACTAACTGCAATATTTAAGTAAGGACGAGTAAGACCAAACGGTTAATTCAGACACTTGTAGGGTATTTAACTGAACTTAGATGACAGAAAAACAATGTATAAATACCGAAGTTTTGAAATCACAATTGTGGTTTTGTCCGTTTACCAACTTGGGCATTCTATAATGGCCTATTTTAAAATATCTTTAAGGCCCAAAACTGTTTTAATACAACTATTTATTATTTCAAAATCTATATTTTATCTACAAACAACAAATACTAATTTCTTTCCAAAACCCACCATGATTCATAGTATGCTACATGACACATGTTTACTGATATTTTTACATTCCTCTATTTTAATTTCTTTTAGTTTATTTATATTTCCTTCAACTGATAAAAGGATGAAATCGAGAACGATCCATGTGAGGGAGGTGACAGGTGCACTATAAGCCATATTCCAATCATCAGAAATCAATAGCTCAATATTTTTCATTTTTCAATAGTTTTAAACTTGGCGATGTGCCGAAAAAATGTGTTAGAAAAATAAATGTAAAGGTTTATCAATAAAAAATAAAAGGGTAAATGTTCTACCAACAAGATTATTAAGAACTTACAAACATACACAACTATCAACAACTAAGGAAAGAAACCCATATATCACCTAGATAATAAGATACATTTTATTAATGCTCAAGTTCCAACATAGACAACAACCCACACATGACATAACAGTCCACACTCCAACACATGAGAAACACAAACCTTAGCTAATAAGTAGTACATATGAATATATATGAGTTCAAGTAGCATTGATAGCAATCTTCATCCCAGATTGGCAGTGGCCCGGTATACTGCATATGAAAAAGTTTAGTCCTTTAATGAGCCTGATCCGATCTTGCCCCGATTGGAACAATTTTGCACTTGCTGGAGCATTGCAGCTGCTATAGCCTCCTTTATTAACTGCCACCACATTGTGTGATGTTGAATCATAGTTGAACACTGAAAAACACATTAATAAGTTAATTTCAAACATACCAACTTAATAAGATAACTATTTCTTATAGATAAGAAAAGAAAACTACCAAGAGTTTCACCGGCTTTAAAGGTTTTGCCTTTAGGCCATGAAGCCACATTGAAGGTCCAACCGGAAGAGCCACCAACGGTGTAAGTGGCGCCATTGACTTGCTCTATTGAGCATAATGTTGCAGCCAAAATGAGTATGGCTAATTTTGCACTGCCTCTTCCCTGAGCCATTTGGATTATGTTTGACAATACAAAGCAAGGGGTAGGCCTTTTAATAGAGAAAAGGAATAGGGTCATATTATTTATTTTAATTTTTGTGGGGACATTTTGCTTGAGAAAATTGATGTTGAAAGGACGTAATTGGTGGAAACTGAAAGGTCCATTATAGTTAAAAAAGGACAAGAAGCCAACAACTCCACTATGCTCTCTGTTCTGAGCTTGTTACTAATGCTCATCATACGAAAATATTTAGAAATTGGATGCTTGTTGGGAAATGGAATTCAGTGTTTGATTGTAACATAACTTTATGAGAACTTGATGTTATGCATATATTCATAAGAATACAAAGATATGATTTATTAACAATGGCAACCGACATCCTTCATTCATTACAATCCAATTTCAGACAATATTGGTTTCATGTTTTTTTTGAAAAACTATTGGTTTGGTTTTTTGCTTCAAAAAGGCTATACTTACATTACAAGTGAGCCCATAGTCGTATCGCGAATTGAAATTCTAATTTTATGAATCGTAAATCGTGAATCGAATCGTATCGTAAGATACAGCTCAAGTCAATAAAATTATAAATATAGATCATTGGACATGTTCAACTTAATATATAATCATAATTTGGTATGCAAATGCAATTTTAAGATAAGATAAAGAAGTCATATAAACTAAACAAGTATTTAAGCTTCAAAAATAATACAAACATCATGTTATTCACTGTCATTTTCTTCTTCTTCTTCTTTCATGCTTATATTTATCATATTTTTATTTATTCTAAATTGTTTGATTCATTCCACCTCATAAATTTGAATCAATTCTAAGATGTATCGTATCGAATCGTAAGATTCATGTTGCAAATCATAAAATTCTTGTGAATTTATATATAGATACGAATCGATTTATGGATGAATAGAATCGAATCGTAAGATATTGATAACTATGAGTGAGCCACATTTATATCCCTCAAAAAGTAAACTTAGTTTTTTTTTGTGTGTGATATATATAGTCTCTCAACTCTTGTGGTTGGATTATTAGTTGGTGCAAAAATTTAAGAGTATTTGTGGAGTATAATACTTATTAAGATAAAGTGATATAAAAGGTTGTTGCAAGCAGAAATTGTCTTATCATAGTGGTGGTATAGACCGAATTTGCAATCTCTATAAGACTCAAGTCTAAGTCACGTGATAATCTTATTTTGTATGTAAGCACAATGGCGACTTTATTTTCAAATTTGTTAGTTAGCATAATAAAAATGATTAACATTATATTATAACTAAGACTATGTACTCCGAAAATACTGTAAAATTTCTCATTTCACACAATTACTTGAAAATGGTGCTTGAACAACAATAATTGCACAACTTGTGTGAGAAATACAATAAACTATTCTGGTTTTTAAATAAAGCTAAGGCCAAAATTCACCTTGTTCGAATAGTATCAAAAAAATATGGAGGACGTCTAAAAAAAGAAAAAATGAAAAATAAAATAAGAAAGGAAAACAAAAGAAATCATCAAAAAATGAGGAGCAGTTGTGGAAAAAAGTGGGGAACCCGTGAATTGGGGTGAAGGATTAAGGAATAATTAAAGGTTGATATTTGGACTTATAATCATTTTTTGTTTTGACTTCAATCAGAATTGTGCTTGCGTTAAAGTGAAGCATGAATGATGATATCCTTGAAACAATGACCTAAATAATTACAATTAGCCAACTTAAACACAGGGCGTAATTTCCTTAATCATCACAAAATTTCTTGTTTACAAGAAAGCGGGCCTGAACAAAACCTCATCCTAAGGCCCAATAATTTAGGATAGGCCCATTAGTGTTTTGATGAAACAAAGGCCATATTTATACTCCCATAATAAGGCAGGGACTTCTCTTCAAACTTCCATATGCTTAGGGAAATTGTCATTTTTAGTTTTTTCTTTTCTTTTCGGAAAAGATTGCATTTATGAAAAAACGGCCATGCTAAACCATTTTTTCATTTTTATTTATCTATAAGTTTTTATTCCCAGACATGTTATAGAGTTTTTTTTATTCTCTTTGTTGTAGTGTAAAATCAGAACCATGTTGATATATTCTTATTAGTTTTCGGGAGTCAACTATAACACTTTTATAGCCCTTCTATGGTCCAAATGTGGTATGGCTGTTGAACTTCTACAGACATCTTACATAAATACACTAGTTAACAAAGTTTGTCTGTTAACTATGACAGAACTATAGTCTTGCAATCGATCTTTTATAGACTTGTTATTTTTTTTAAATAATTTTTATAGACTTGTTATACAACTACAATTGTTGCTTGGTCTGCTATAGAACAATATTTAATATTAGAACGTATAAAGAGTCTTGTTATAAATTTAACATATAAATATAGTAGTTAACAAATTTTGTAAGCTAACCCTAAGCTATAGCCCTTATGTAGATATCCCATAAACTCTACCAGCAAATGAAAACTAAAACAAAACATACTGATGTTATATACATTTTATAGCTTCATTGTAGTTAACAAATTGCATGAAATAATTAAAACATTACTATTGGCTTTCTATAGATCTGCCATTGAATTTGTATTTTCGTCATATTTTTGTACACTGAGACTTCCACCTTAATCCCAGCATTTTGATTACCATATAGATCTTTGGCATCTGCATTCTAATTTCTCAATTTTGTATATGAGAACTAAGCTCTTTTGATTATATGAAAAATGAGAACTATATCAAACCAAAATTTTTATTAATGTGTAATTGTAATCAACCAGACAAGTAACTTCTCGTAAAATCGGCCTAATTAGTCTCGAGAAACAGATTTCCAAAACCACAAAATCAAACATTTAACTCCACAAAAATGTTTAAATCAAAAACTTACAATATGAGTCCCATTTCAATTTGGAAGCTAATTGTTTACTACATATGAAAAAACATTTATCATCACCAACAACGTGAAATTAGGTCTTATATATGCGTGTGTACTCAGTGAATTAAGCACTGAAAAGTTTCGGAAATTTTCCATCATCGTCAAGTAAGATCTTAAGAAAAAATACAAAATTGATTTGCGAAAACTTTTGAGAAAGTTCGCAATTCAGATTTGTAAACCAATATGAACAATGAAAACGTTATTCTAAGTTAAAAAAAAAATAGTGTATCACCGTTACAACAAACTCTTTTAACCTCTATATTTGAAGTGATAAAAAAATTCAAAAACAGTTTCTTTAAATCCTATATTGTCAACTAAATATAGGAATAATTAGTTGGCTAGCATTTGAATGTTAAAGGAGTATCATGTATCAGCTGTACTCTAAAATTTTTGTAAACTGTTTGGGAGCAAAGTGTAGAATTGGTTGACCGATTTCTACAAGTCTTGCTTAGAGATCATTAGGAAAAAGATATGCTTAAGATTTAAGAGTTTTATTTGTGCCCTAATTATGTGTATCTTAAGGACCATATATAAATTAATTTGCACCTTTTAACATATATCAGCTGAAGAAATTTCATACGGCTGTATTGCTATACCAAAATAAGAAAAACTGCGGTTAAGAAATCATAACGTATAAAACTATATTATTTAATTTGAAATAAATCCAATATCTCAAGACTGGAAAACAAGTAAAACGTAAAAACTAACAAAAATCTTTAACTCCAATTATTAATCACCTAACGTGCTAAATTTTTTATTACATTCATGAACTTGTATTATGTCGTAAAAAGTAGTCTAATCTCCCAAATAAATCCTTCAAAAACGAATTGGTTCTTAGCTTCTATGAGTAGCTGTCCACTGAAATAGATACTTAGCTCATGAGACAATTCAAATAAATCTCTCATATTCAGTATAATGCAGTAAATTAAATTCATCACGATTCATGAAAAATCCAGACTGTCTTCATCTTAATTATTATCCTATCAACTATACTTCATTTTCCCAAAACTAAAATGAAACTCGACAATTTAATTTGCCCTAAACTTAATAATTAAAATGCACTGAAATGGAAATAATCTCAATTTATTTTGCTCCAGTTCTGATATCCATAAATGACTAAACTTACCGATCCTCAAATGATCAAAAAAAGATCTCATTACATATATGTGTATGAAACTGAGAAAACCCATATGTCATTCATTAAATTTCTTCCATAATTTTACTTTTGATACAAGAAAATATTCATGAAATCTGTTGTGTACCTCTTTAATGCATTGACATAAATAGGAGTTTGGCAAACAAGACTACATGATCCAAAGCTTTAAACGCAACCCAATTAAAGCAAATACATCGATGTTTCGGATCCCTAAACTCTAAAAACCTAGAGAAATTGAAGGATTCTGATGTCTGAATCAATCATACATCTTCATAAATATGAACAAATATTCTTAAATTTGTTTTCAGCACAGAAAGAGGGGAGTTATTGTTAAGGATAATTCCCTACAAAGACAGCTGAACTACTGCTACTTCATGTCATCAACATTTTTTTCACAAAATCAAACAGTAATTTTAGAGTGAAACTAAAACTACCAACAGATAATTATATATCATTATATTAACTTAATGTTTCTTTCAAGTGATCAAGAAGGAATACCGACACCGAGAAAATCGATGAATTGAACTTCCTTGAGTTTTTGTTCTTCATCTTGATTGTTCTTCAATGTGCGCGAATTCTCACAGAAATTCGAGAAAATTCTCCCATTGTTTTCATATTCTTCTCCAAGTTTTAGGCACCCGAAAGGACTTGAAACAATACTTCTGTAGTTTCCAACAGTAGAACTCCTGTTCGAACCAATCGAAAAGCATCTATAAACACTAGAATTATGATGATCATGAAGTGCCGAAGACGATGAATTCTTTAGGGCAAAACTCCAAGATGAAGAAGATGATATAGAAGAACCTGAAAGGAGCGAAAAAAACCTATCTGAATTCGGGTTTCGGAATTCCAACACCCTACTACTTTCAAAACCAATTCTTGATGAGCTAAACAAATCCTGAGACCTAATTGACTTCCTTTGTTGATTAAAACCATCACCATGAACTACTAATCCTTGTTGATAATTTCGCTTTCCACTAATCTTGGATTGCTCCCTTTGCTTTCTAGCCATAATCACATGCCAATGATTCTTCACAGCATTATCAGTTCGACCCGGAAAAAGCCTTGCAATCAAAGCCCACTTGTTCCCATGAACCCGGTGCGCCGCTAAGAGCCTTTCCTCTTCTTCTTCAGAAAAAGGTCTTCGGTTAATTCTCGGGTCGAGTTGATTAAACCATCTTAATCTGCAACTCTTACCTAAA
>CAOJBJ010247257.1:0-14835 GCA_948291685.1 Euphorbia celastroides
AGATCATGGATAGCATCTCGCACTCTGTCATCAAGATCCGACCAATAGCTTCGGTACTGCATAGACTTGAATCATCTTCAGGGGTTTTCATGGCATTGTAAATGTTGAAGGTCACGGTCTCGCCGTTGAAGTCCATCGAGATGTCTCCGCTCTCCACATCGATCTTAGTCTTGGCGGTGCTAAGGAATGGTCATCCCAATAGCAGATCTGATCCTCCCTGTTTTCCTGCGTCACACATATCAAGAACATAAAAGTCGGTAGGAAAAATAAAGTCGTTTACCTTTACCAAGACGTCCTCCAAAATGCCTTCGGGGTAGACTACCGAACGGTCAGCAAGCTGCAAGACGGTCCTAGTCTCCTTTAGAGGCGAACCGCCATTGATCGAGAGCTTCTTATAGATAGAAGTTGGCATGACATTGATGGACGCACCAAGATCACACATGGATTTCTGGATGCCAATTTTACCAATGGTGCAGCTGATCGCAAACATTCCTCGGTCTTTGAGCTTAGGAGGAAGTTTTTGCTGGATCACGGCGGACACATTCTCTCCCATCATGACTTTCTCCAAATCCTCCTGCTTCCTCTTGTTAGTACAGAGCTCTTTGAGGAACTTTGCATACTTTGGGATTTGCTTGATTACATCAAGTAGGGGAATGTTAATTTCCACCTTCCGTAATGTTTCAAACATTCCCCTCTCCTCCTTGGTCCTCTTGGTTTTGGTGAGTCTTTCTGGAAAAGGTGTCGGGGCCTCAACAAGAATTGTTAGCTCTTCCCCATCGTCTGAAATCACGATCACTTCTTAATCAACTTCGGTTTCTATCTCAGCTCTCGATGGTCCTGGTTGGACCTCCTTCCCATTTCACAAGGTAATTGCACTTACGTTGTGGTTCGGTGGTTCCTCTGTCTGGGACGGGAGCCTCCTTTGGTTTTCGAGTCTGGACAGGGAGCTTGCTATCTGGGTCATTTGCTTCTCAAGGTTGGTGAAATTGCCTTGCATAGCAACCATTTGATCATTCACCATCTCGAACCGTTTATGTGTTCCCGTCGCGAGCTCAATAAATAAATCATAGAGAGTCTTCTGAGGTATCTGATGGATCATTTGCTGCTATTGGTGTGGCTGAGTTGGTACTGGAACTATCGGCATGGACGGTCTGCTCACGATCTGATTCTGATGTCCCGGGTTGCTGATACTGAGAGTTGTTATTGTTCCAACCCAGGGCATGTCGGTCTCTCCATCCCATTTGTCGTTGGGGTGGAGGAATGTAAGGTTGTGTTGCTGCTTGGGTCCCGTAATTCCCTTGATTACCATAGTTTCCCAAAGCGTAAACCTGTTCGAACTCGAGGTCTCCAACACGGGGACATTGATCCATCGCGTGGGTAGTTCGATGGCACAACTCACACTCTTTCGAAACTTCCGTTTAGACAACAATCTTCTGAACAAGCTCGGTAAACCTGTCAAACTTCTCATTGAATGCACTATCGCTGATCTCTTTAACTCCTCGGACCATCGTCCTTCCATCACGGTCATCAAACTGTTGATAGTTATCTTCCAGGGTCTTGATGAGCTCCCAATAGCTAGTAGGTGTTTTGTTGATCAAGGCTCCCCCACTCGCTGCATCCAAGATACTGCGTTGGGACATGGGAAGACCTTCATAGAAAATCGAGACTAGCTGCTGAGGGGTGAAACCATGAGATGGGCAGCAAGATAAGAGGTGTTGAAACCTCTCATAGTACTCGTGTAGGCCCTCCATCTCCTTCATCTGGGCTCCATAAATCTGCTTTTTGAGTGTAGCAGCCTTTGTTGTAGGGAAATACTTATCCAAGAAAATTTTGGCCATCTGAGGCCATGTGGTTATGGTACCGGGAGCAAGGTAACAAAACCTGTCTCTCGCTGTGTCCTCCAAAGAAAAAGGAAAGGCCTTCAACTTGACCAAGTCTAGGTCAACTCTTTACGGCTTCATAGTGGTACATGTCATGTGAAATTGTTGTAAATGCTGATAAGGATCTTCAGTGGCTCTCCCGGTGAACTTAGGAAGGCTCTGGATGAACCCAGACCTCATCTCGAAGTTGTTCTCTGCAGTTTCTACTGGGTAAGCAATAGCTAGAGGGTGCTAGTGCACTGGGACAACAAGTAGGTCCCGTACTGACTGCTCTTGATTCGCCATGGTCACGGTGGGGTCTGTTTTGGGTTCGGAGTCTTTTGTTTTGTCGAACAAGCCTGATGTAAAAGTCTCTCCCTCAGCGGGATCAGGGTTGGCTCGTGCTCGACGTGTTGCTTCTCTTCGTGCTCTGGTTGCTTTAGTAAGGGCTCGGTTGGACCGTTCAATCTTTGAATCGAAGAGTAAGTTTGTACCACTAGTTATGGCTCTGGTCATTCAACAGTAGGGTCTCTGTGGAAATGGAACCACTCCCCGGTAACGGCGCCAATTTCGATAGCTCGTCAAACCACCAAAATAAAATCCTATGTGCAGTAAAATAAGAGCAGCAAGTGATGAGCAGGGGTCGAATCCACAAGGAGCAGGATGTTAACACAGAGATCTCTATTGAATGAAATGAATGTGACCAAGAGTTTATCTCGATAAATGAGAGTACGGAAAACAAACGAAATTAATAAATGATGAACTAAAGCGACCTAGCCTATGTAAGATACATCCAATTGGTTCTGTGATCCTAGGGTGAGAAATTAGTTACACCATGATCATGATACAGTTTACCGAGCACTCGATAATTCTTCCTTCCGTATAGCAGCCTTGCTTCATGCTAAGTCCACATTCTTACTCACCGTGCCTCTAGTAAGGTCGCCAATGAGCAGCGTTATAAGCTAGAAGAACCCGTATCACCAACCGCCAAGTAGTTGAGCTCTCGCTGGCATTGGCACACTCGTCCCTAGTCTCGGTAGCTTCTCCTGCTTCGACATAATTACGGATGCCGAGATAAATTTCACTCTCGATGACTATTGTCACTTGCCCTTTCACTTACACTATTACATATGTAAACTTCCAGACGATAAATGAACACTGGGACCTCTCCCAGGTTGATCAGACCTCTGTCGGGACATGTACTTCGTAGAATTGATCACTGGGACTAGTGAACTGATCACAGCGCAGACTATTGTACTCAAGAACAACCCTCACACGAATCACAACTGGATTCTACCCTACACGGCTAAGTTTAATAAATTTAGCTAGACATAATGAAGTTAAAGTGCACAAATCGATAAGCAAGCATTATAATTGAAACTTCGGTAAAGAGTAAAAACAATTGAAGTAAATTAGAACAAAAGGAATGGAAAATGCAAATATATTAAATTAACCGAGAGTACTGAAAATCCGAAAGCTAGAGCAAAAACGAAGAACAAAACTAAAAACTAGGCTAGACGGCTGAAAAACAAAAGTCACCCCCCAATGAAATGCTAGGTCTATATATATAAGTCTCTGCGCCTCCTCTTAGTAATTGAGCTCGATTAGGAGTCTTTCTGCTTGCGTCGAGACTTCTTCTTTTGCTAGAACTCTTTTCCCTTTTAGTCTCTATAGCTTCGAATCCGTGCTTATCTAGGAAGATTCGGTGATTTCTTCCTTTATCCAGATAAGATCAATTGTATTGAGTGCGCCGGACTCTTTGTTTCGTCGTTGCTTTCTAGTTCGGTTCACCGAGACATGTAGTAATCTCGGTACAAGCTCTTCCTTATCCACGATCTCGGCAAATGCTTCCAATTAAATTCCAAATCTCCAAGTTTCGTCTAAACTGCTCCGAGATCCTGAAATGAGGAAAAGTGAGATAATATCGCACTAGAACGACAAGAAACAATCAAAATCAAAGGAAGAATATACACTAAGAGTTACCAAATAAACACCGTATCACGTGTCAATCACATACATCATTGCAGATATTTTTCCCAGTTTTTGAACTTGTTCGGAAACGACAGTTCGTTTGGACCTCCACATTCAAACGGCGACGTTTGCTTACTCGTGGGCTATGGCGTACGTTGGTTTGATAATCAAATCCAGCCCAAAGTTCAAACGACAGGTCGTTGCCAAATGAAAGCTCTTTTTGGATAATTACCGTCAGGGTTTAGGGTTTTAGCAGTTAGGCCTCCAGGATACATCACTTCCTAGTGAATTTCTCCATTGTCGAATTCAATCCATCCTTCAAATCTTCACTTCCGCCAGTATTTGCTTCCATTTTTCAATGGATTTCAATCCCCAGAACGCCGGAGGATTTAGATCATTATTACCTCCTTTAATTTCACATTTCCCCGAAGAAATGGGTGATCTAATGGATGCTGATGATGATTTTGGCGATATATACGCGGATGTGGAATGCCAGGCAAGTTCTTCAATCGATTTCATATCGTGTATAGACGCGGAACCACAGGAGAAACCAAGATTGAAGGGGGGAGACTGTGACTTTGATAGCAACGTTGAGCAAGTTAAGGATAAAGACGAGGATAATCCTGAGTTATTGAATTCAGTCTGCGGAAAATCGTCCAATTCAGATGATTGTATGAGTGATAGCGAGGATGATTTCAATATAGTCTTGAATGATGAGGATTGCAAAGGATTTTCAGTTGGTGCACATGGAAATGGCAATCGAGATTACCTTGAAGAGGGTGAGGATGATGATGAATTTTTGTGTGTCAGAAAGGGTTGTGGTAATAATGGATTGAATCCTGTAAACTACGGAGGTGAGCGAGGGAGTGAAGTCAACCGTAATAACAAGGTACAAAAATTGCTTTCCATAAGCTATTGGAGTGATACTTCATTTTGACAATTGATGGCTATGGCAATTGTGGATATTGTTCATGTCCCTGTCGGTTAACTTGCTTTCTTTGTGTTAAATTTATGAGTGAGACCAATGTAATTGAAGATGCTGAGAATCCCGTGCTTTTCTCCTTTCATTTTTGTTGAGAAGTTAGCAGAACTGAAGACAATACTGCTTAGCTACTTGATTTTACAAGTATTCTTTTACCTGAGCAGTCTAGATGTTCCTCTACCTCTCTGTTTTCTCCTTTCCTTCTTTTGATGTTTGTTTTATCAGACTAGATAATCAATTCTCTTGATGTTTGTTTTATCAGACTAGATTATCAATTTATTTAATTCTCGTCTTACTGAAGAAGCCTTCAAAAGTGAAATTTTTGTTTTTCCAAATTGTTTTCTGTTCTAGTATCAAGGAGTAATAATTGATAACAGCATAATGTGTAATGGTATTATATTGCAGTACCAAGTTTATGAATCTTTTGGTATGGCGTCAAGTTCTTCCCAGTCTGTCAGAGGTCATTGGGAAGATTACCGACGCCAGCAACATAAGGTCTCAAACGCAGGTCAACTTACTAGCATTCAGTCTTCAACCAATTCTGCCATATCGTATGGTGGATATAGTTTTGCACTTCCATGGTATAGGTAAATTCAATTAACCATGTTCCTGATCTCGTTATCCCTGTTTATTTAATTATTAGCAGGCTGGTCATGGCTATATATGCCAAGTAAAATGAATCAAGGCATGAGAAAGTACATGTGACAATTGTTGGGTTGAAATGCAGCACAGGGTAGACAATTAAGGGGTGACTAATAGTGCTTGCTTGATTCATCAACAATTTAAAATTTTTAATCCTTGTATTGTATCTTTGATGTTCTTATTAGTAAATTACTTCATAACTTAACCATATTTTTTGTTCTTTGCTTCAGGACTATTTTAGATGTAAATATTGATGCATTTGAAGAAAAAAGGTGGATGCATCCTGGAGTAGATATATCTGATCTCTTCAATTTTGGTTTTGACGAGGACAGTTGGAAAAGATATTGCATCTCCCTGGTAAATAGTTGTAATGAACATTCTCTGGATGAATGTTTGAGTTTGCCATTGTTGTGAATTTTTTCTTCACCTTCTAGGCTTAAAAAAATGCTTGAATCATGCCTACGGCTTCGTATTTCTGTCTTGGGGGTTGGGGGAGAGAGGAAGCAAACATGCTTTGGAACAGGCAAATGCTATATATTTAGCAATCACGAAAAGAACCCGTAGGACTTTGAGATGTAGATCATTGTGATAATTTCACTTGAATTTGGACTCTCTGAACTTTTAATTTGATTTAGTTTGTGTATTTTTTATTGTAGGAGCAATTATGCCAACAGTTGTATATGCAGAACAGGTTCCACAATTATGATTTTTCACACCTTTCTCAGGTGAGTTATATATCTCCAGTATTTTTAGGTGGTAGATGCTTCTGTCAAATGATGTAAGGTATTGGATTTCAGTTATGTTGTCTTTGTGTGAAACAAGGCTTGCGGGATTAGACCTGGGAGTGGGAAAGCAGATGAAGGTAATGATCAAGCTGGATCATCATCAAAATTTGCAAATGCTGGAGAGAAGCTGTTGGGATTGGTAATATTCAACTCTTGTTGTCTCCTCCTGACATGCATTGTTGTTGAAATTTTTGCCAACTAATGTCGGGTGACTCCACTTTTTTATTTGTTCAGCCTAAAGGCAGAGCAATTCAGGTTGAAGATGGCACAGGTGAACGACCATCTAAAATGGATGTAAGTCGTCCACGGGATTGGGATTCTGATGTTGTGATACAGGTATACTGTTGTTGGTTAAGTTTTTCTGTATTTTTAATAATGGGAACTACTATTTTAACTCATAATATATGTGGAGCAGATAAATGTGCAAGATCCTGACGAGGATTGCTGTGGCTCCTGTGAGGACAAACTTCACTGTACGGACAATGAAGGGATTGGATGATCAACAGTTACAAATTTAAATGTGGATGATGCAAAAGGTGTCCAAGATTTTGATGGTTCCAGCGCAGATGAATCGCTGAAAGATTTAAGGTCTTCTCCCTCTGAGGGATAATAATTGAATATTGATCTTTGTCTCGATGTTTTATATCCAATTATATCAAAGTCTTAATTTAGTTGGGCTCGCTTATGTTTCTCTGTGAGATTTACAGCAAAAATAAAACTGCTAATCTCATTTTATATGATGGTTTGTTAATTTTTAGTTTTCTCTTTAGTACTGACAATCTGTTTTTATTGGAACAGGAATCCGCTGCCGGTTTCAGAGTCTAATGAAATGAATCTTTCTCCTGATGATCCTGACAATCATCATAACGTGAATGCTCAATCTTCAGAAGATATTGCTAAAGCAACTGAAACTGTTGTGAAGGCAGAGCAAGAAAATGGAGGGACTATTTGTAAGTCAGATGAACATGTTGCTGAAATAGAAGTATCGGATGGAGAGCGAAGTCATTTTAGCTTGACGCTTTCCCTGTTCTGAAAGTGTGTCAGAGGCATCCCAAGATAGCGTGTATAACTTACCTGAAGCATCTGATCAAACTTTACGTAGGCAATCTTCTAGGGCTAAGCTACTTGAGTTGGACTCGCCTGACTGTAAGAGCCCAAGAAGGAATGATGTTGTAAAGAAACAAGATAATGACCAACATTATTCTCGATGTAGAAGTCCAGTTTGGGAAGGGATGAGGTATCAGAAAAAGAGACTCCACAAGATGGAAAGAGTATGTGATTTTGGTAATAATAATAAGCGCAATTTCTCGCCTGATCAGGGGAGAGAATTTTCTGGTCGATACGGTGATGAAAAGTTTGCCAAGATTCATTCACAGGATCTTCGGATAAAAAATCGTAATTTCAGGAATGATCAGAGCTTTAGGAATGAAGCAGAATCACTGCAGAGAAGGAACTGGACTGAAGAAAACTTTCATGAAAGACAAATTTATGATAAATATGGCTTGGATGAAGATTGGGATTTTGGCGAAGGACCTCTCTCCTAGGGACATGATTTCTTTTCCTTTACGGGCAGTCCAGGAGATCGTTTTCGAAGTACAAAGATCTCAGGGGTAGTAGTATTCAATGGAGAGGAAAGAGGGGCAGAATTGAGCCTGGAAAGCAAACTAATGATGACATATTTTTTCTTGATCATCAAAATATGTTCTATGATAGGCCTCACAAAGATGGGAGACCGGTTCGATTCGACCAAGAAAGAGAGTTCTTCAATGAAGGATATGATAAGTTCCTTCCTTCTGTTGGTAGAGAAGCATATCTCTCCGAGAGAAGAGATAGATATCGTTGCCGCTCCCCTATCAATCTGGATAGTCCCTGGAGTATGGAATTCGAAGATGAACATTGGGACCATAATAGTCATAATTTGTCTTATTGGTGTTACAGAGAAACTTATGCAGCCAATACAGGAAGGTTGAGGAATAAGATGTCACCAAGAAGTGACATTAGTGATTCAGGATTTGATGAAATATACAAGGACTATCACTGGGCTGAAAATTATGGTGATTATGATAATATTGAGGGTGATATTGTTTATAGTGATGATCAGGCATAGAAGGTGGAGAAAATATGGTTGGAAATCTAGAATACTTCATCAAGTAGAATGTGAATCCATTTTGAACAATCGTGATAATGTATCTTATGTCCAAAGGTCATCAGGTTCATATGAAAAATCTTTTATACATGAAAAGCTTCAGTCTAACTATAGATTTACCAATGGTTGTATGGCTTCTGGTGATGTAAAGTTGGGGATGAATCAATCCAAAATGTTTAAAGGAGAAATTAATGCTTCAAATCTTAATAGAAAACCTCATATGACATGTAGAGCTGAGCATGACTGGAGAGGCCGGAGGTACAGTAATCCAGTCGACTTGAATTGGGGAAAGGTAAACTTGGAGAGACTGATATTAACACCTTGTGTAATTGTAACTTTATGTCAAAGTGCTAAAATTACGAGTCAGTCTTTAATATTCTTGTGAATACCATATCATTTGTCTCTCCATGTCGCATGTCTGTGGCAACTCTGTTTTTGTTTTGGTCTGATTTCTTAAGTTTTCAGAGGCATATCATAAACCACATTCTTAATTGGTTTCCATTCAAGCAAAAGAAATTTAAATCTTTTGTAAGCTATTTGTTTTTTCCATCTTCATTAATGAGTATCTAACGTTCTTTCTCTATGTTTAGTTATCGTGTTGACATCTTGCCACCTTCTGAGGTTTAGCATAAGATTTGGAAGTCTTTCTTGCTTTTGCTGGAGGTTGAAGGATGATATATCCTTTGTTTTGCCTCCAGTGCAATTTGTTCACTTTGTACTTGGTATGCTTTCAAACTACTGCACCAGTGTAAGGTTTGAGAATCGATTTCGTTGTGGGCTGAGTTTTTCTTTCTGAATATATACTTCTTACTATCCTTGATAAAGCATCAAAATGAACTTTCTAAGAACGGTTCAGTTCATGTATAGATCTTTGCTGTCTGAGAAATAGTAGCAACTTGGTGTTCTTGTTAAGAATGCCTCGAGTTTTCTTGAATGTAGATAGTGATGTTTTGCCTTTTTTCCTGTTCAATTTTGCCTTCTTTATGTTTAATAATATAACTATTTGCTTGTGACTGATATATTCTGCAGTCTTCTGGAAGACGTTGGCATGTTGCAAGTTTGAGGGGCAACCATAAACTTGAATTAGCGGATCAAAAGTTTGTGAAGGAGCAGAAACTTCCAAGGGATTCCAATGGATTTCAGACCAGAAGAGCATCGCAGTGTGGCATTTCAAAACTTGGTGGAAAAGACGATAAGTTTCCAGTTACTAAGCAAAACAAAAAGATGGGTATCGAGGATGGTCAGATTGTGCCCGAGGAACAAATTAAAGAAGGCAGAAACGAAAACAAAAATGCAGCATCTCAAAATGTAGCACTCGAGCAAAGTACGAAGAAAAGAATCCAGAGTGAAAATGTTCAAACCGAAAATGTGATTGACAAGGGATATGATGAACAACAAATATTGAATTCATTAGCAAAGATGGAAAGACGAAGGCAGCGGTTTCAGAATCCAGTTGCATCGAAGAAAGAATTCGATTCAACTCTGAATCCCCAGTTTGATTCTATGGCTGATTCAGTCGAGGTTGAAAATAAACAAGAGCGGCCAGCCAGAAAAAGGCGATGGGTTGGTTGACAAATTTTTCCTATAACTTCTGGTTCTTTTTTTGGGTATCTTCATATTATCCAAGAAAATACATTTATCCGGCTTTTGTTCTATAAAATGAACATCTCAGAGGTAACATGATGGTTTTCGTCCAGTAGAATACAGGTGAGAATAAATATTTTTGTTCTTCAAGCAGAACTGGGGACAAAAGTGACTAATAAATTTTACGTAATGAATGATCAATTTTGCTAATGATTTCATTTCTCATTCTGGTAAATCGAGTTCGAATTAGATCTTCTAACATGTCATGCTCAAAACTTCGAAGATGCGACTCGTAAAGACAAAACTTACTAGCCCTGCTAAATTGTGTGTATACATTAATGTATATTATAGTATTTAATCACAATTAATATCCACTTAGAAACAAATCAACAACAAATACATACTAAGAACTTGAACAGCAAAGAATAGAACACATAACACAGAAGTTACATAAAAAAAATTCCCGGGTTCAAGAGCCTACTAATCGCTTCGTAGTTGCAAAGAAGCAGTTAATAAGAAAAAAGAAAGGAAACACAAAAGCTAAAATTATAATTTTTCCTCAAATTATCTTCCTCTGGGATTGACTATTTGTGAAAATACTTCGGTGTTGTTAAATTCGTCGGTATCTTCACTTACAGTGCTTTCCTCTTCAATGGTAAGCATTTGCTTATGCAAAGCATAGTTATCATTGGCTCGGCTGTCCGCTATCTTTTTAGCCCCTTCAGGATTATCCTGCAACTGAAGGCAAAACTCGAGATTCCACAACACGTCTCCCATTGAAGGCCGATGAATTCCGTGATCAGACAAACATTTCTCTGCAGTTTCTGCAAACTTTTTCAGACATTCGGGTTGTATTTCCGCCTTTATATGCTGATCTATAATGTCCTCGATAATCCCCTTCTTTTGACAATGTAATGCCCAATCTGCAAGACTAACTTGTTCTTTTGGCAAGTTCGGGTTTAGTGCTGGCCTTGCACATAACACTTCGAAAAGTACTACACCAAAAGAGTAAACATCCGATTTCTCAGTCAATTGTTGCCTTTTGAAGTATTCGGGATCCAAGTACCCGAAGCTCCCTTTCACCACGGTGCTAACATGGCTTTGGTTGTTGAGATTCGGGCCCGTTTTTGATAGCCCGAAATCCGAAACTTTCGCCACCCATTTGTCATCAAGTAGAATGTTAGTTGTTTTCACGTCTCGATGAATTATAGTGTACTTGGCCCCGGTGTGAAGATAGTGAAGTCCTCTTGCCGCACCTATGCAAATTTCCAATCTCTGTTTCCAATTTAGAGTACAAGTCGGTTTGATCCCCTTGTAGACGTGTTCTCTAAGGGTGCCATTTGCCATATAGTCATAAACAAGGGCCATTTCGCCGTCTTCTTCACAAAAGCCGATCAAGGAGACTAAGTGCTTGTGCCTTAGCTTGGAGAGCATTTCGATTTCAGTTTGGAACTCGTTGACTCCTTGTTCTGAAGACGGGTTTGACCGCTTTATGGCGACTTTTGTTCCTTGGTCTATAACTCCTTTGTACACCTTCCCAAACCCTCCGACTCCAATCACGTTGCTCTCGTCGAAGTTTTTGGTTGCGGCTTTTATCTCCGGGAGAGAGAAGTGGCGACATAGGCCTTGTGCGAGCGACGAGAGATGGCTACTAGCCGTGCTTTTTCCTAACAAGTAGACATATCAACACACATTCATATCATTTGTATAGATAACGTAAGGCAAAATACATCACATGATACATAAAAAGATGTCTCGTTTCGCCTGGTTCTCCTTCAATTTGCAAAAAAGAGAAAAAATCATCTATCCACATTTTGTTTGTCCATTTTACTAAAATACTGACATGTATAATTTTTTATTTTATTTTCATATTTGTAACATTTTATATCCCACCTTTTCATTCTCTCCTCTCAAAAAATATTTTAATGCGGGACAAAAAGGAAAGACATGAAATTTATTTTCGTGATTGCTTCTCAACGCCACCTATCAGCTTTCAATTGTTTTGATTTTTTAAACATGTTATTCTAATAATTTTCTATTTCCAACCAAAAACACAGAAAGCGTTGTCACTAAAAACACAAAAAGCATTGTTAAAAATCTTACCCGAAATTGTTGATTTGCTCGTCGACGTGTGGGAATGTCCGTACAAAGGCAACCAATTGTGGCTCCCGGATTGGCTTCCGGTGAGCCCCCTCTTCTTCTTCGACACAAAAACCGATATAACAAATGCCATCGCCAAACCCGCCACACCACCAGCAATGCAGCCGATAATCGGACCCTTATTCGAACTCGAAGATGAAAAACTCTTCTTCGCTTCAGCCGCAACCAACATGGGCGATGGGACCGGATTCGGGCCGGCCAAATTCTCATTCGGGTCATTGATCTTAAAAACCTCTAACCCATTCAAAATCGCATCATAATACTCCGGCTTCAAGTCCACACTCGGATGCAAAGCGACCCACAATTCCTCATCACCCGCCAAATCGCCCACATAAACCGTATAATCTTTATACACCGGAGCCCCGCCCGAACCCACCCACCCGATCACATCAGCTCCGGCCTCCGCTGTCTGATTGTTGATGTATATATCAAACGCCCTCTGGTTCGATTTCCGCAGCTGGAAATCGCAGAAATGGAGCCTCACAAGATAAGTGAAATTCACATCGATTTCGAAAATCCAAGTCAAATTGAAATTCTTGTTGATGTTATTATCCGGCCCCATCGTTCTCGCCGTTTTGTAAACATCCAACGGCGCAATTGATTTCGGAACATCAGCCGTCGGATATTGGATCGACCCGTTGGCCTGATTCGTTAACCCGGTGGCCGCTCCGAACAAATACGGAGTATCGTCGTACCAAATCCGGGTCAACCCGGAATCGTTCGTCGCCGGAATAAACTGCCCGCCGACGTTTAATCGGTACAAAGTCTCCAGCGAATTAGCGGAGATGTCAGTTTCGTCGCTAAAGCCCACCATTCCGGCGCTCCCGAAAATCTCCGGCATCGGAATTACTTCAATTCCGTTGACAAAAGCGTAGGAATTCTTATATTTATTCGACGGCGTGAATTTGAGCTCTAAAGTGCCGGAATCCACTGGCGGGATACTGTATTCTTTAATTATGTACGCCATTGTTAGAGCTTGGGCTGTAATCGAAGCGCTGAAATTGTTCATCAACTGCAATTTATTCGCCGTGACGGCAAAAAACGAACTATCCGGATTCAGAGAGCTGTAAGTGTTGGGATAAAAATGCAATCGGATCCAAAGCCGGCTTTTTTTGGGCACCGGAAAAGAGTATGTAAAGTCCGACGTGAAAATCCTCGCCGACATGTACGGCACCGCCGACGGCAGAGAGGGATCCTGGCTGGCGGCGGTGGCTGTAATCGAGTTGCCGGAGGATTTCACGTACTTCGAATCGGGCTCCCATTTCCGGCCGTCGCCGTCGGAGGCGCCGCAGGAGAGGACATAGGAGGGGTCTCCGGCAAGAATTGGGCGCAATTGGGTCGAAAGGAGGAGAAACGAAAGGGAAATTAGGGCAATGGGGTTCATAATTAGGGGGGAAAACAGAGGGGAAACGGGAAACAGAGTGCAGGAAAACAGAGAAAAATGGGGGAATTGAAGGAAAATTGTTTTCCTGCACAATGAATCTCTTCCAAATGGACGAAAAAGAGGAAAAAGAATTAGGGATTAAACTGTGGGATACATTTGGGGGGGAGGAGGAGCAGAGGAAGGAGAAAGGGGATTTTCTTTTTCCCGGAATTTTCTCCGGCTCTCTGAGAAATTGAGAATGTTCTGTTTTTTTGTTTTGGTTCTCTGTGTGTGTGTTTTCGAATGTAACGGTAACCATAGGGAAACGGAGGATTGAATGGATGTTTAACGAACATTAACTGCCCTTTAAACATGGAGATTAATTTGGGGTTTTCGGGTATTTTTAGATTTTTGTTACTTATTTATTGTAGTTGTTCCTTAATTAATATCACGATAAAATAACGCTCATTTTGTTACTAGTATTGATTCGGTTCAATTTGTACGGTTTTAAGGTTCATCAATATTTATCATGTTCTTTGTGTATATTAAAAATTCACCCCTTTTTTACATTTTCACTTCATTTTCATTCTTATCTCACAAACGGTTAATTTTCTTGTAACATGTCACTCAAAATTTTTGGTTTGTCTATTTTGACATTAAGACTACGGATATTGTTTTCAAAATTTTTCCTTAGGTGAAATTGTATAAGTACCATAAGAAAGAACTACAATGAGACAATAACAAGACTATGACTGTAGGACAACATAATTATTAGGCTACTACAAAACATTAAAATAACATGTTTATTACGGGACTATTACGGACAATAAGATTGAATTGGAAGGGAGATATGCGACAAAACTACAACGTGACTACAATAGGACTATAAGGAACTATAAGACAAGCACAAGAGATTACATGCAATTACCTTACGGCTTAGAGGTTTTAAACCTTAATTATGGATAAATTACAGAGGTCCTTCAGTGATATTAAACAAACTGACTATCAGTGGAATATAAGAGACTACAAGATAGAACTATATAGGCACTAAAAGGCGTAACTAACGAAAGTCTACAACATGGCGATAAGAGAACTATGAACCATTAAGTAAAATGGTAGCAGGACAATAAAGGGCTAATGGAATATACATTACCAAACGATTGCTAAAATTTATGCTCAAAACATCAATCTATTGGTACATACATCAATCTATTGGTACATGCATTAGAATATGAGTTCAAAACCGAGACAATCGGGTTTGAGAACTCGATCCAATGAGTCAAATAGTCTTGATTGTAGAATATATGAATCAAAAGACTTTTAAGATAAATGTGTAAGGACTC
>CAOJBJ010248125.1:0-16721 GCA_948291685.1 Euphorbia celastroides
AAAATCAAGAATCGATGAAAGCAGAACAACAATGATTTTGGAGATAAGAAACTGAAGATCGAAAATCTGAGAATCAAATCGGAAAACGAGATCGAAAATCTGAGTGTGGAAACTGAAGATCGAAAATCAAATCGGAGATCAGAAATTGAATTAGATCGGAGATCGGAAGATCGGTACTGGAAAATCAAATCGGAGATCTGAAATTGAATTAGATCGGAAGATCTGGGGAAAACGATTTGGAATAAATCGTTGATTGCATATAAAAAGAAAGGGGCGAGGCTTTTTATAGCTTGTTAATTTTGTAAATAATAAATTGAAATTATTATTTATGTAAATAAATTTCCTATTAATCAATTTGTGTAAATAGTTTGGAAGACTTGTATATTGATATCAATTTCCCTACAATTTAAGTTCACCAATGAGCGAAATCCAGAAAGCAATCCGTTGTGTAAAAACTGACTTATCATACAGTTTATGGGATTATTTTAGAAAGAAGCGGGTTCTTTTAAAAGGGTGCACAGATCAATGGTTCACATATTTAGATAAGGTATTAAATTAATTGAGAATTGAAAGTTTATGGATTTCAAAATATTATGAACCGTTAATCGAGGAAAGTCTTTAAAAAAACGGTTTCTTTCTAAAAAAACCCCTTCGTTTATGACCTTCAACTAAGAAAGCAAAAACCAATGGTGATAGAGAATAATTTGTTGAGGATACACATAACGTTTTTTACCACAAAAAAGCACTTTATTCTGCAGATACTGTATTGCGAAATTACATCGACTTAAGAAAACAACTATTTATTTAAATCAATCTTCGGTAGAAATGGTACAGCAAAGAAATGAAATAAAAAGCACATAATAATTCTACTAGTAAATAGATTAGAAACAGTTTTAAGAGAGATTTTACTTAACTTCTTTGGAAATTGGTATGCTGCTTTATTTCCAACCAAACATCTTAAGTCATGACAAAATCAGCAAAATTCCAAGGAATTTTTTACACCTAACAACTCCGGAAGTTCAATATAATTTCCCCGTATTAAGACCTTTGCCACACATTTAATGGTTTACACCCTACTCTTTTAAATTGAATGAAGGATAGCGAAACTAAACTGAAACTTACTGGTAATAGAATATAACGTTATCGCTAAAATTAAATGAAAACCTTATAAAACTCAATGCAACTAAAATTTACAGCAAACTAATCGAAATCTATTGAACATTAAATTGATTTGAAATTTATTAAACCTCAATAAATTGAGTGAAACTTATTTGAAACTCAAAAGGAAAGATGATGAGATTATATTGAGCTGCACTTAATGAAGCTGAAATGAACTCAACTTAACCGATGGCAAATAAGTTGAAAAAAGTAGAGCCTTAACGGTACATATTCGGGAGAAAAACATGCAATTAAAGTATCATTTTTAAACAAATATAAGCCATGGCTTGATGTGTCTCGCAAACATGATGTTACAAACTGGCCTAGTGTACGCGTAGTACCGAAACAGTTACCATTTGACAGTCCAAAAAAATGTCTCACCTCCCACATATAGAATCATATATCTTACAAATTGATGAATAAACAATGTCTGTGTCTCAATAAGGCCAATAAAATCTTACCTCTGCCCTCTTTCCTTCCCAGGAACTGGAATTTCTTTTTAAATGCTTGCTCATTGCTTGCCTACCATTTGCATTCAAGATGACGATCGATTTCTCCCTTCATAAGTTTTTCGGTTTTCCTTTACTGAAACTCAAAGCTGTGACACTCCCACCAAAGGCAATCACCTATGCATCTTTACTGTTCCTCAGGCATCCACATCAGCAGAATTCACAGCTATCATTCAAAACTTAAATATATTAGTACCTGTGAGGAAGTTTATGCATATAATCCATGAACTCGAGTTGCATACCGAAAAAACTTAAAATGGAGCCTCGAGAGATTCATCCCACACGTCACCACTTCCATTTGATGCATCCTCAACATCTTCTTCCATTGAAAGCCTTATGTATTCTCGATGTGCAAACCGGTCCCACTCCGTTAATGTTGGATTTTCACGCTCCTATTTGTCACAACATTTCCAAGACCATTAGAACATATTCAAGTTTCAACGAACTAGAATATTATAACACCAAAATCAAACAATAAACTCAAACTAGGAAAGTACCTGACGGATCATAAACGGGTCACGGGTTTCAAAGGCCATGAACTTGTTAAGATTGAAAAGGATATTGAGAACACTCCCTGAAAGTTTACAGCCTTTAAGGTCACGTAACGTGATGAAGCTCTCATTCTGCACATGGAAATACTTCAAGAGTCAACACTCCAACATCTCTGAAATATGGTAAAGCGCTGTGACTGTGTAAAAAGAACGTGCAATTTATTATTAAAAAAAAAAGAGGGCCAAACCTCGGGTCCTATCATATCTATTATCTGGCACAATATATCTTCGAACAGGACAGGCTCTTGGGCCATGCATTCCATGCGATGCAACTGCTCCTCATAAAAGAATTGCATCTCATTCCGTGTCAATATTCCATTTCCATCCAAGTCTATGCACTTAAACCTAACACAGAAAGAGTGTTGTCACAGCTTATGAAATCGGTAAGAGCTCTTCCAGATAATTTGATGAAATATAACGATTAAGCTCATGGTGGCAATATGTCCTAGCTGTATGATACATTATAACAATGACACGAAACCATCTATTGTACATTGTAAGCGATTACATAAGGGAAGAAACACTAGTTAGTTCCTCTCCAACCCTCTCAAAGTACTGGAAATTCCTCATCAGGACGTGTTAGTTTTTGAAAATACCCAACCATAGGTGCAATAACATATCATATACATATAATATTACATAACATTACCATTGATAGACAAGCATGTTAAGATTTTATTGGTATTCCAGTTAGAAAGTATCATCTCTTGATTACAATTTCCGAGTTTTCCTAATGTATGTCCACTAGGTTGTATGCAAAGGAACATGCTTCATTTGGTGAGGAACTCAGCAATGGTTCCTTAACCATCATTAATTACATTTTGACACTTAATGAAAAAATCTAAAGATTAGAAGATGTCAACAAACTTCGACAACTTTGGACAACACAACAACAACACAACATTAACCCAATGCCTATCAAGGCTCCCGCGCAAGCGGGGTCTGGGGGGTTGGGTGTTCGCAGCCTTACCCCTGAGCTAGCAGAGAGGCTGTTTCCAAAAGAAAAATAACAGAAAATTTTTTTTACAAAATTGCTTAGCTTTTCCATTTATATGCCCATAGAGGGTACTCCTCCAATTTAACCCAAAAGAGAATTCTACAAAATTCAACTGCAGCAGCGTTGCATGGCATGGTGCATGATGCAGCCAAGAATTATTCTCTTCTGGAAACATATATAACAAAATGAAATTTTTTTGCTTTTCCGTTTTATATTATGTGCCCATAGCGGGTACTCCCCCAATTTCACCTAAAAAGAGGATTCTACAATTTCATCTGTAGCAGCAATTACACAAAAAATGTTGCATGGCATAATGCATGATGCAGCCAAGAACAACTGAAATGAATTTTATTGTAAATCTTGCATAACAATACAAAAAACCTTTCAAGGCTTACCTTGTTAGAGTCTTTTTTTGATGGAACAGAAGATCTCTCCAAGACATAACATATTCGAAGTTCATTCAGGGCATTTAAGAATAATTGAATCGATTTTATCAGCTTGTTTGACTCAGTTAATATATGCTCCTTTGCCTGCACATATCAAAATATAGTTTTTATGCAGCACAGGATACAGCAGAATTGAAAAATGACATGACAAATTTCCATAATTACAGCACTCAAGAATAACTTGTCAACATAATCAATTTCAAGAATCGCGACAAACATGTGGAGAGCTTTTGAAAAATCATAGCATTAAAGACGAACTTGTCACCATAATAAATTTTGTGATGTGAAATAGTAGTGATCTGTCAGGCGTTGCAAGAGGAAGAGATTTTCTCACGGAAGCAAGAAACAGCCTATGAGTTCTACTTTAAGATTGTTTTTAACTTTGTTTATGTGCGGCTATGTGCTTTAGTCATGTCACGGATGCTTAGGGAAATGAATAAGTCCCTGCTAACTTGCCTTGACAATTTTGAGCCAGTTATTTTTAGAAGGCAGTTTAAGTAATGTTAGAAGTAAAAAACTACACTGGTGAAATATTGCTTGTATTTGTTGATAAAATATTAGGCTATATATGGAGTTCAAGATATATAAATAAGGAAGCATAAATGAATTAATCCATAGCATAATGTTATGAATTCATATATCCTAATTAATCATATTACCTTATTAATTTATTTCCTAGGGTACTAACGGAAGGAGTGATGGAGATATTCCCCATAACAATTGTATTACATCAAGGCTCTACCTTGAGCCCATATTTATCCGGGTCAGCTATGGATGAATTAACTAGAGACATCCAAGAGGATATCCTACGGTGCACGTTTGCTTATGACATTGTTTTGATTGATGAGACAAGAGAACGGGTTAATGAAAGGATGGCGGAAATGTGACCCAGAGACTAAATGTTTTAAGCTCAATAGGAGCAAGAAAGAACACTACCACAATAAGTTTAGCCAAGAAAAAGAGAGACATAAAACTAGGAGATATGATTTCGCCTAAGTGTTAATGTTTCAGGTACCTTGGCCTAATTTTCCAAGAGCGTAGAATGATTGATGAGGATGTAACTCATAAAATTAGCACGACATGGTTTAAATGGAGGAGTGCTACAAGTATCAACCCAGAACACAATCACAATTGGTCTAACGTGGGCTATAGCTGACATATTTTCCGATGGATAGCAGAGGAAAGTAAGGAAGAAAATTATGCATAATAATACAATATGTTATCTTTCATGTGCTGTAAACAAATATATATATAAAAAAAGCACTTACTAGAAATGAACGTAATAAACCACAATCAAAGACTAGTAGAAAGAAATCCTCTTTGGGTTAGCTATAGAACAACTGAATAATAAAGGTCAGGGTGCTCTACACAACCCTGGCACCTAGTCTTAACTAGAACTGTTTTCTTATTTCTACTACTAATTAGGTACATGTAAAAAAATCTAATTCCACGTATATGTGGAAAATAGCCATGAGCACCATCGACTCATTTTCAAACTTCGTACACAATATTATAGTACCAAGTGAAATAAATTCTCGTATTACACTTAGGAACCACGTGCTGCTATCCTCAATAAATCTTTTAACACATTGATTACAAAGCAATGGGCAGTATGTTCTGAAAGCCAATATCATTTCACAGAACATATTAATTCATTTAGAAAGTTTGCTCTTGAGCTTATATGCAAAACTAAATTAGGTAAAAGGGTGAAGCGAAATGAAATAGAACACCAAAAAGAAAAGAAGGTTGCTGACAGAAGTCAAACGGAAAACAGCAGTTAAAGAAGAGTATAAATCCTACATAACTAGAAATTTGACAAAGAGAATATTACCTGTATGGAGATCAATTTTTGAACATCAATATTCATATTATTCCCTCTAGCAAGATCTACAATGACACTAGGAAGCAGAAGTTCAGCAACTTCTGCTTTCAGCAACACAATGTCTTGGAATAATCTACAAGAACAAGTAAAGATTAACGGGATATATGAGCATACCAATACAGTCATATAAATGCACCTAATAATATAAATTTTATCATTCCAAAAAAATAAAAACCAAACATGTCAAGTCAATATACCTCAGAATGACATCATTGCTACCCCCTATAAGAGAATAAACAAGCGGACAGATCCACTTCTCGAAGGTTTTATTAGTTGTTTCCCATACTGAAGACTCCTCCAATGAAATTGCTTGAGCTGCAAGAAGTTTAGGAATTCAATTGTTGGATAGGTAAACTGCGGGAACCCATGTGCTTTAAGAGAATGACAATAGACTTGTAACAAAATACAAAAATAGAAGTACAAGCTAGCTAAAAAAAAAACTTAAATTGGGTTCCTGATTCTATAAGACCATTTCTTTAAATTTAATATAAGATATAAAAATCTCTCTATAATGTCATTTGTTCCCAGTATCCATTTCCCCTTCTTCACAGAATTGGAGTTTTCCAGTGTCCATTTCCATTGAAGTTACCATACTACATAACTGATCTCAGATAGCAAGAAAACTCTATTTAAAAGCATAAAAAGGGGAATATATAATTCAGGAAATAGCATCATGCTCTAGATAAAGTAGTTTACCTCTAAACCTCCTTTCAATATCCACAAGGAACTTTTCCACAAGCTCGACATTGACACCCTTGGAGTGAACCTGTAAGGTAGTTAGTAAATAGCAATTATATCTTTATCATTTATTGCTTGTAAGAAATATATCTTCTCATATAGCCAACTTGTATAGTTGTATTTACTGCAGAATATAGACCACACATTCAGCTTCAAAGAAATGAAAAAACTTCCAGCACTAAAAATGCAGAAATGGCATGCTGCTCTTAAGTTTAAAGTTATATATTATATGAAACTGATGTGATCTTCACTAAGATCATTTAACAAGTATAGACCTGGATATGTTCAACTTCACACCGAGCAATTGGTAAATCCAAGTGAGTTGCTTATGTTTGTAGAGAACTTGCATGGGCCTTAAGAGTCTAGGTAATTGAGCAAACATAAGCATGATTAAAGCATCTACAACAAAACGAATTGGCTTGCCTTAAGGCCCAACCCACACCACTCATATACTACTATTTAATCTTATTTTCACATGTTGGATCTCCAAAATTTGAAACTATAACACATTTTGAATAATTGCATTGTTAAGGAGCACACTTTGAAAGACTTCAAATGACAACCCAAATTCAAAACTACCATTCAATTGAATTCCCCAAAGAACATCACACGCAGAGGAAGCCTTCAAAGAATCCAAAATTCTATGAGGTCAACCTCAGTTGTTGAACCACACATAAGACAAGACAAAAGGACCAAAAAGAATGAAAAAATTTTATGAACCAAAAAATAGAAAAATCGTATGTGAAACATTTTAAGCCCAAATAATGATAGACGCAACAACTATAAGATTCATGAAATAGTGTTGAAAAGTACCATCAATAGAGAGGAAAATAAGCATAAGAAATCGAGAAATACAGGATCAAAGATATTGAACACTGTTATCAACATAAATCCCTCAAAGACCGAGGTTTAGGCTCTGAACAAGAATAGAGAACTATAAAGGAGAAATCAGAATATAAACAAACAACGAAAAAGAGCAAGACTACGAAAAAGGAATAAAACTCAAAACATCCAAGCTATCATGATAGATTAGAAACTGTAGGATTATTGGATCCCACTTGGAAAATAAACAACTTTAAATAGAGTATATAAGTGATGTAAACTAGGCAAGCCAACTGGTTTTGTAAGAGATGAAATCAACCCCACTCATGCACTTGCATTATCACGCTCAACACTCTAGAAGTCCCATGTAACTTCCACATGATATAAAAGCTCATGGTTAAATTCTTGAATTGTATTGAAAAGTTTTTATGGTGTTTAGGCTAGCAAAGAAGACTAAAGCCAATCGGTTTTATGTTCAACTTCATCAATTATGAAACCAAACACTCTCGAAGGCCTTGGGAATGAACTCGTCTAACACAAAACCAGCTGGATTGAGTTAAAATCTAATTTACACTACCTATATGCTACTCATTAAATTTATTTATTTTCCAAATAAGATCTCCAACAATGAAAACATTTTGAATAATTGTCTATCATGTATAAAATAATCTAAAATATTAATACAATCAAATAAGGTCTAAGTCAAGAAAGGCATACGCTCTCCCTACAATCACTCCCTTGAATCACTTCAACAAACATTTCTATAATTAAGACATTTTGGTACCAAATAATTATTGCAAGCTTCAGCAACATACAACTAGAACAAACAGGTATAGAAGAACCCAAAAGCAATTGATTCGACAATCAACATTTGAAACTCTTTCTAATGAATTACTAGTTGACATGACTTCACCTTATGGAAGTTGAAACATGTTATGAAATACACGTGTGCACAAGAACAGCAAAAAATGTATCGATGATAAAGATCTACATTATTGAAATAATCAAGTGTAAAAAAGGTGTAAAGGCTATTGTTAAGGACTTTAAAATGCATACCTCCATCAGAGATCTTTCATAAGCGTCAAAAGATAATAGGCCTCTTTGTCCCCTTTCAGTTGAAAGTAACCCCTGAAATGTGGATGAAAAAAAGAACTTTCAGATCGGCTGACTGTTATCACATGATAGAGTTTCTTGCAAAGTACTTGGAGCATTGCACACAAACATACAATATACATGCACAGCTGTAAGTGAGAAAATTATCTGTAATGAACATAAAAGGTATGATTAACATAAGCCTTCCCAAATAAAATGGTGTGACACTTGATAAGATATATGGCTTATATAAATCATCTCACTCGAAGAATAACAATCGTATCAAAGATCAGATATATGTTTCATTAAGGACACATGGACTTGACTAGTGTCAAATTAATTGCTTGTAGAACCGAAAGATTACATTTTTCCCCAACCTTTCTGGCTATTTCATGGATAGATAACTCAAATTCACGCAGAGAATACATGCAAGAAAATCCAAGATACACCACCAACAGCTCGCAGAAAAACCTTCCAACCAGCTCTTGATTAATAGCATTTTCTAACATCCTCATTTGAAAGCTACTTTTAACAATTAATAAATACAAAAAACTCTCAGACTTTAATTGCTAAAAAGTGAGTCAAAGTATTTTGATACTGACTACTTAGCTAACTTTCTCATATTTTATTCAAATTTAGGCAAACCTCTAGTAAACTACACACAATGTACAAACAGTTCTTATATAATCAAATATGAATGTGTGCCTGACAGTCAGGCTTAGGACAACTTCAAAATTCATACATTAAAATGAAGAATCTTTTGTTGTGTTTGTACTTAATTAGTAGCTGAGAAATATTTACTTATGTCAATTCATTTTTTTTATTTTTGCACAGTGAACATGATCAACCAATTAAAGATAAAGTCCACAAAGCAATTAAGAATTTTCCTATTAGTCATTTCATAAAGTGTAATCTTCAGAAATCCGGTTACAAGATGATTTAAGTGAATATAAAACACAGGAAAACTGAAGTTTCTCTGATTTACGACTACTTATGTCCCCATACACACATACCATTCAGGTAGCTTCTCATCACAACCAACAAAATTGAACCCTAAAAGCAAAAACAAGCGATAATATCTTCTACAAAAACTATTACGATCAAAGAATCACTCAGTTATCCACAGAGATCTATTAAAAAACACCACATCAAGCACTAATTATACGTGAAAATGCACAAGTTCATTACGTTAGAAATATCAAACCAATCTTCACTTTATATAGAGGTTCAGCAATATGAACCCAAAATATTAAAGATTAGTTTCCCATGTACATTTATGGGTCATTATCAACCACAATTAAATAACTAAACACAAGATTAGCAAATTTAAAATCTGATAGACATTCCAAAAGCAAAGGCACAACAACGTATTTGCATATACTGACCCGAAGAGTCTGTGATGTCAAATCAACAATTCTAACGGAGTCGTCCATTAGATATTTCTTCAAAAGTTTCATAAGACTAATCAGTAGCTCCTCAGGTATAATAATATCCATGTTGATACTGATTCCTGTAGGGCTATCTGAAGCTGTGTGTCCACAAAGATTAAAATGAGTAGTGCGTTCAAACATATGGAAGATAACACGATATGGGTCTCCCATGCCAACCTGCAAATTGCAATCATTAAAATCAAAATAATACAAAAGCTCTATGCTTTTTTGGCTTGAAAAACTGCAAAGTGTTAAAGCAAGGCATGTACGGAAAATTGGCATACCCTAGAAACGAAATCAGCTACCAGTGGTCTAATACTATAAGCATCATCCGAACCACACATGCGGACAAGCATCCAGACTGCCTTCACAATCTCTGGGTCACCATGCCAATCTATCTCCTCCACAAAGTTTTCTGTATTCATCTGCCTACGAAGAATGTCTCCCATGAACAACTTCTTATGTAGGGCCTGAAAACTGCAAGAGAATCTAGAGTCTAAGCCACAATTAAACATCCACAGCTAAATTTGCACAACAAGACGTCATTCAAGCTCATTAAACAAAGAAAAAAAATTTTGTAATTGTGAAACTGAATATCAATCTCCCATGATTAAAATTCAATACAGGTAGCCAATTCATATTTGAGTAGTAACCAAAATTTCAAATTTGAAAAACTGTGAATGACATAGAAGACCTGCACAAAAGTAATCTTGGTGGAAGGTAGCAAGATCTCTTCACAAACTGAAATGGAAAGAATATATATGTAAAATGTTAAAAATTTGAGTGATATCAGCCAGAATGATGAAACAGAAAAATATAAAGATACTTCAACTAAAACTATGAGTTTAAGGGACAGCAAACCTTCAATAAGTGATCCCTTGGAGAGTAGGACTCACATAGCTCTTGATGGAACTTCCGTATGTCACTAAAGAAATCCATCTCTGGGAAAGGTTCCAACTCCTGAAAGAAAAAAGCTAAGTTCTTAGGAAATATGTTTACACTTAACAATGCTAATCAATTATTACTAAGCGCATGATCATTCTTCAATGTTATGAGCCAAAGATGCCTACTCTAACATAATCATGAAGAGATTGGTCTGAATTCAGGGTCAGCTGGAGAAGCAAAGGCAGGACTGCAGATGATCTACTGCTAGAAGCAGCCATTGTATTATCAGAGGGAACACAACATGCTACCAACTTTGATACCAAAAACTGCAATGAACACAGAAAATGAACAAAGACTCCAAAGAAAATACGAAGGGACAAGTACAAAGATGCAACCCCAAACAAATATGCACCTGAAGTTGCTCACCAAGAACCCTGATACCTTCTGTGGATCGGTTATCTTTTAACCCACTGAGCAGAGCAGAAATTATCCGACAGCATTGATCTTGTAAAGCTTGACAACCAATGAATTGCCCAACCAAATTCAAAGCATAGCTATCCAATAACAGAGAATAAAAGCGTCAAAACAGATTTTTTATCCTAAGATATATTAGATGAAAAAAATTAAGCTTCTGTGACAATGAAAAGAAAAACCACCCAAAACAGTAATAGATAAATACAAAAGTGTTGCGTGAAATAAATAACAGCAATGAAGTTTCATCAATTCTGGAATGCCAAATAAATACTTCAGAAATACAAGTTGTTACGAGAAAAAATAAAGCTCAAAAGGTATCGGTCAGGATATGCAACAGACTTTGAGGTAAAAAAAACTTGAGAGATTTAGCAATAGATAAAGACTAGAAATGGTTGTTCTAGATTATCTATTACACAGAAAGCAAAGTGTTCAACCATCACCGTGCGAGAAACAGTTCTTAAATAAGAGGTAGAGTAAGAAAGCAGATAGTTCAAAATGTAAAGATTACGAAGACCAGCGGAATGATAAGAGAAGAGCCACAATGGTGACGCAAAAAACATTTGAGGCTTCAGACCAGAACAGAAGAAAAGCTAATTTAAAAACAGGATACAAGAGAAAATAAAACACAGATAAGAAGTTAAGATTCAGATTGGTCTTTTCATCTAACCACAAAGGGCAGGAATGAAGAAAAGAAACATAGACATAGGAGAGAGAACAAGATGGAAAAAAGCCTATAACTTGTACAGGACGAAAATTGTCACATACAAGAGACATAGGAAGAGGAATAACAAGCAGTAGTTTGGTAATTTGGTTATTTCTGTTATGGAAGTTAAGTTACTTTTTTGTTGTTTGGTGTTTCATTCCAGAGCTGCAGCTTTTCTTATTGTAGACTAGCTTCAACTCATTACTCCAAAAGTAAGTCAGCCAATCTGATCCATAGTAGTACTCACTACTCAGCAGTTTTGCTATTTTTCCTTTATATGACAGCTGTAGATTCTCTGACTTAAGGTCTATATGTAATGAGAAAAATGCGAAGCAATACATATTAAATACAATTTCTTATCTTCTCCCTAATTTTCTACACTCTCTTCTCTCTACAATCTCCCTATCCACCTAATTCTTCTAATGTGTCCCTATATTCTCCTAATTCTGATTCTAAAGTTTCATGTTGTAGCAAAAGTTTCATTTAAGTCAAAAACCATACTAGCAGCGATTACAAGAGGGATATCAGAACAAGAGAAGCTATGCGATTCTTGATCAAGAGATATGTAGAAATAGAAAAAAGATGAGAAAAGATTTCTTGATTACAAATTATGACTTGAAACCAAAACATTTTTAAATTAAAGTTAAGCAATGAGAAAAATGTTCTAATATCTAATACCTTACTGAAAGACAGAATATTCTTAAAAACATCTGCAATTAAACATGAGTACTGAAAACCAACAACAAAAAGGAAAATCACAGCCTTTCTCCATTTGTGTTACCAAAAATGCAACAATGTGATCTCTATATTCTAGTGTTAGTAACTCAAAAAGGGAATCAGATCAAAGGAAACATACTCTTAGTCAAAGGAAATCAATAACAAAAAGGGAAAATAACTTCCCTATTCGCAAAAGGGAAGATTTTTAATGAGAGAGAACATACTAAATTAGCATTTATGCGTCTCCATGACTCCACCCATTGTATTTTAATTAGTTTTGGAAACATGAAAAGTATACGTAGAAATTCAATAATTTGATATAGAATTTTGTAATATAGCAATCCTTCAAAAACATACTTGGAAGTGCTTGGAACGGAAGTTCTATGCCCAATAATATCTATAAGCACCTCTAGCCCGGCTAACTTGTGACATCTATGCCTGGGATGAGCTGCTGCTGCTATTTTATAATGCATTTCCACCATAAACTGCATGATTGCAAGAAATGAACAATAAGTAAGAAAATGGGATAGTTAAGCAATCTCAAAATACAAGTATATAGAATTATATGATAACCATGAAAACTCTGTCTGGCCGGAAAATATTGATCTTGTCCATAACAACAACACTTGAGGGATGATTTTCCCTGCATCCAACAAATACAACCTTGTGTCACAAAATCAAATATGAAAGCAGATTACAGCAAGTCAAAGGACAATAAGAAGGTAACGTACACTTCCAGGAATCCATCAACAACTGTTTGAACTGCACATGCAACTACATCTCTAGAAAAGAGAGGGACTGCAGGGTCGGACGAACAAGAACTAAGGGACAGAATGTGGCTCACAATCGACACCTACCAATAAATATAATTTAAAATAGATTTACATTCCAGTAAAATTATAAGCAATTAAATCCACTCTGGAAAGCAACAAAAATCTAGTATGGATCATTTCTCACATGACACATACTATGAATCAAATAAGACAAACCTTAGGGGAATGGATGAGAGGGGTACAGTGAATAAGGGGGCAATAAAAATTTTGACCGACTGATTTTGAGGTGTGGAAGAGCATAATGGATCCTCCTTAATTGAAATGTTAGCAGGAATGGCATAAAGTTAGATGTACTTCAAAATTTTCCCTTCTTTCTTTTTTTAAAAAAAAATTCTAGCTGTCCCATCAAAAGACCAATTTCCATTTGTACTGTCAAACCCTATAGAATAATTTTACTCTCTAAGGGACAAATAATAATCATCCTTTATTCCACCCAATGCTCCTAAATCCATCCACCCTCTCTAAAATTCAACCCTACAGCTAGGCACACCATTAGTATTTTTCTTGGAATACTATGCAGAAAATGAAAGAAGAAACGAACTTCCTTCAAACAAAAAGTAGCAGCGCAATTTAAACTACATGATTAGAGAGAATAATTTGAGAAGATGAAGTCAAAGTCTTTGTAAGATTTGGAGCATTCCACGCTAGAGTCAACATAGTTCCACATAAAACTCTCTAGCACATAGGTTTCTTAAAAGCACACATTAATAGAGGGACTTTTAAAACCATTAGCCTAATTAATTAGAGCCCTAGAAGTAAATACTTCTGTTAAACAAGGAAGGCCAACTTTATATTTCAAAAATAAGAATGTACCATGTGCTTTTTAATGAGCTGGTCTCTTTCATTTTCAGATATGTCAGTCAAATCTAGAATTGAAGTCTGAAGCACCAAAGCTCCCTCTTGTGCACCTGGACTTTTACTGCAATGCAATGCCATACAAACTGAAAATATTGGCACAAAATGATTTTTGACAAGAGCTGGCAGAGTTTGACAAGCAGTCTGCATGCAAGAATATAAGTGAGCTCATATAACATATCAAAATTATAAATGAGATCATATGCAACTACTGATTTTGCCGTGACCTTAGCAACCCAATTTAAATTAGATTTGTCACCGCGTAAGACCAAAGCTGGAAGAAGCCACTGGCAGCAGTATTGCATGAAGTAGCTTGGTTCAGCATCTAGTACGAGAAGGTTCCTTATCTGCAAATGAAATACTAGATAGCTAAATAGAGAAACTATTGCAAGATAGTTCAAATACTATTTGAAAAATGCAGGCAACTCAAGGTCTATTTGGCATTGTTGTCAGAGCTGCTGTCCCTAAAAGTTGGTATCACAAACTTTTCATAGAATATCATTTTTTCGATTTTGACAGTGCATTTTGATCATTTATATCAAAAAGTTGAGAACTGCCAAAACAACTTTCCCAAAACTATAATCTGCTGCTTTTAGGAAAAGCTTCAAAATGTGGCTTTTAAGGAAAGCAGCTTGGGATAGCAGCCCCAAACAGACCCTCAGTGGTTATGAAATTACCTCAACCAGTGCAACTAAGCTAACACCACAGGTGACCCAAAAAAAGAGAATTGTGCCAATGAGTTCCTCCAGGTACTGTATCCAAAAATGAAAAAATTTAAGCTAAACTACAGAAAAAGAGCTCATTGTGATGAACTCAGAGAACTGTTGATTTAGCCATTCAGGTTTTTCTTTTAAAAAAAAGTAAAGTGGCAAGGTTCTTCATAGCATATCAAGATGATAGACACTTTAGAAGGCAATTAATATCCAATGATATTTAAAGCACACTAAGTTTTGACCGTTGCATATTCTTAAGTTAGAAAAGGCATTTAGATGAGAAAATTGTGATCACTACCTTGAACCTACTAGCATACTGAAGCCGACTCGAAAGATTATCAAGTACTGCATTGACCAACTCCCTGGATCACTAGGAATTTTAGCAGAAAACGAAGAATTCATATATCATATTGCGAATTGGACGAGATCAAAGCTTTTTTTACCTATGGCAAGGGTCAATAGCAGCCACCACCATTATTGTGAAAATGGCCTGCATATGCCACACAAATAAAAACAAAATCACATCATTTAGCATATACATTAGGCCAGCATCAAAGAGACGGCCAAATAAACCTAGAGAGCACTATGAGTACCTCCAACTCTACTTTCTCGCTATGTAAAGCAACATGCATAAGTGTAATAATAGAAGTTTCTGTTTTTAGCAGAGGCTGTGGCCCAGCTTTAAGGACCTCTTTTGCAGTTACAATTTTTCCTTTTGAGTGAAGAACAAGGTCCACACCTAAGTTTAAACTGAAAAAGAAACAACCGAAATAGTAAGGCCTTAAACCAGAAACAAAGAAATTCCTATTGCAACTGATGGTAAACATCGATAATTTTCTAATTCGATAGCGCGTGCTCTGGAAACAAAGGAGACATTAGATTGTAAAATTTGAAAAAGAAGATATTCCAACAAAAGAAATGGCAACTCTTTCCCAAGATGCATAAACAAACACATATTACATCCAGAAGAGATTTTGTGAGAGCGAGTAAGAGTCAAGCAATACCTTTTAGAAATGAAATTGCATGTATATATTATGCTTCATGATGACAGAAATGACTACAATATACTCTGCAGTTAAATTAGTAAGTAAAACACACACACCCACAGACACACACACACATATATAGGATTAGATCGATTATCTGTCAAAATTTGCCTATTGCAATCACTACTTATAATCTACCTCTTTGTAAATGAAATGCAAGCAAGATGTTCAAAATGTAATCCAATAGATTATCAAATGGTATCAGAGCATATAGGCTATGGCTCGATTGGTCTGCATTTTGCACTTCTTAATCTTTTCTTCCTTTTTCTTCTTCCTAGTCAACTTTTTCTTCCATTTTTCTTCTTCCAAGGAGGACAAGGATCATGTCTTTCATGTTCATTTGTTTTCTTCTTCAGTGTCGGGGCAAGGGTTCATGCTCACTGTCTCTTTCTCTCTTGATGCAGTTCTTTTCACCCTCTTTCCCTAAAAACGCTAAGTTCTTGAAGTTGGGTTTCAAGTTGCTTTGGTTTTGGATATTAATTTGGTTAGATTTTGTTTGCCTTCTTATATTTGTAGTTTAACAATTAAGGTTGAGCTTTCTGAACCCGGAATACTTTGAAGGGTACTCCTATGTGTAGTGTTTCGTGGAAGTTGCTGGGATGATAGTTCCAATTTGGTTTGTTGGTTTCGTCTGCGAATAAGTGTAGCGTTTGAGGGTCTCGATTTGATCCAGTTTCTACACTAGATGGGTGATTTCTCAATATTTTGCTTCTCAAAGTGACTCCTAACATCAACCATTCCATGTTCATCCATCCTTGATGTTTTAAGTTCTTATTGACGTTTTAGTTTATTTCAATTATGTTTGGGTTTAATGAAGCAAGCTCGAGCACTTATGCTTTATCTAGATGGGGAGTGTTAGCCCTCGCTTGG
>CAOJBJ010248783.1:0-17208 GCA_948291685.1 Euphorbia celastroides
CAGATTTTGGTTCTTGAAGGAAAAACTTGATTGAAGCAAAACCGTGTGCGATTGCACAGAACACTCTGCATGTAACACTCCAAGCAACTACTAATACAGCAAGGATTTTGGACAAAATTATCAAAGAAATATACTTAGATGAGTTTTTATGACTATTTCCATAATGATTACTGTCACAAGTTGTCCTGTATCTAGCTATTCGCCTTGCCTGAGCAATAGCTTCAGCTGGGAGGTCCTTCTCAATACGAGAAATCACCTCCCAACTTTGATTGACAGAACTGAGATGCATTCTGTCATGAAACTTCATCATGGAGGGTTTTTTCAGATTGTTGTCTGCAGAATATCCAAGGACGGTCAAAAACTTCTCATAAGCATTAAGATAGCGCAACCATAGACAGACAAATTCCACAAGATTATGCAATGACAGCCTGGGAGATGAAATGGAATATCCTATTCTTTTTGCAGCTAATTTCCACAATTGTCTACCATTTCTGACACGTTTTGATTCTTTTGATGGTAGGTTGGCAGATACTGATAGAACATAGAAGTCGAATAGAGAGAGTATCATATTCAATTCCAGAACACGGATACTTAAGTCTGAGAGCTGAAGATCATTCAATTTAATGCACGAAAAGAGATCAGTGGTAAAAACAGAGTTCTTAGTATCTTCCATCTCGTATCTAAATCCGAAACCTTTGAAATCCATTGCAATAGATGTTTCCTTAAGCGGACTGAATACTTCACGGAAAAACCCACTAAGAACGCATCCATGCTCAACATTTTTTGATACTCCATCAAACTCATTTAGTTCAAACAAGTATACCAGCGAATCATTTAAGATTGGAACCTGTACTTGCAAATCAGTTTCAAAAATCTGCAGATGGCAATATTTAAGCATAAGATTCAGCAGAGACATAGGAAATGATCTTTTTGAGGGAGCAAACAGCAACATCCTCTCCAGCACATCGTGCAGGGCACTACCCTGTCATTCATAAAACAAAGCCACAACAAATGTACTCGAGTTCAGCCAATCATGCGATGTGAATACAAAAGCCTTAATTTTCTCAACTTCAAATAGTATATAATATGTTATAAATCATTCAAAGCATGTGGCCTTCTTATACAGAGTTCATCCAAAACAGGGAAATCACTGGAAACGTGGAACATTTAACTCTTAATATAACCTATGACACAAAAAAAAAAGAGGTAGAAACCCTCACCATTCATTTGTCAACCTTGGATTATTTTTGACATATTCATCGTTTCAACAGAAATATGCCAAACTTTACCTAGTGTATTAATATAATCAATGTGAAAGAAATACCTCAGGATCAATTTCTGCAACAGCCTTCTTCTTGTCATCGTTGACCTTGTCAGTCGATGTCCTTGCCTGTACTGAACTCCCCTGTTCCTTTTCCCCACTACCAATACAAAAAATGAGTAGATAAGATAATGAAAAGTAAGAGAAAACTTAATAATTAAACAAATGCACCAAAGAAACAGCATCAGTTACCCAGCTAAAAGATTGATGCTGAAACTTCAATCTCACAGGCAGGGACAGACCAGAGGGAGAAACGAACACTGAGTTCCTCCACACGAACTTCTTTGCAAGATAAGTGAGAAGACTCATCGAGAAGCCTATCGAGCGCTGACGAATCAAAAACAAGGTTCTTAACGGTCACTCTAGATTTGACAAAACCTAACTCGATATCAATCTCCGGCTGCTCTCGCAGCCACGGCTGCAACAGAGACTCGAGTCTCCGATGAACGAAGCCGCGGAAAAACATCGATGAATTTGCGGGGAATCGCTTCAAGTTGGGGGAAAGAATCGCGAATTCGGCATTGGAATAGGATTGAATTTGAAAATTCCGGTTCCGAGGGTTTGATGAGAGTGAAAGAAATGATTGAAGAAGCCCTAAATCGTGAATTGCGATCGTTTAGTGACAGAGTGTAAATCACAGGTGGAAGGAGGAACTGAAGCGGGAACTCAACTGACAAGTCACAAGCGTAACGGCATTTATATATATATATATATATATATATATATATATAGGTCATATTGATAATGGGAAGAAGCATCTACATATAATAATAATAATAATAATAATAATAATAATAATGTTTTCAATTTTGATATAAAACTTTCACCCTCTGCAGAGAATAAAAGTTTTAAAGTGGGTAGAAATTTGACAAAATACTTATATGGTAAATTTAATATAGAAAATACTTAAAAGTTTTAGATATTTTGGTTGTATTTTTCAAGAGGATGGTTTGATTGATGATGATATAATTCGTAAGATTAAAATAATACAATTGAAATGGAATTGTTATAAGTGTTTTATGCTATAAAAACGTACTTTTGCAAGTGAAATGAGGATTCTATAGACCTGTGGTTCGATTAGCTATATTTTACGGGTTCAAGACCTTGGTAGCTAAAATGAAACACATAGAGGTTAGATGTTACTGCAAATATGATGTTTAAATGAATGAAATGATGGATCATATGCTCATGTCGAAGACAAGGTAAGTGTTGGTACCAATATGTGCTAAAAAAATTTAAAAATGGTCCAATTAGTAAGCGTGAGAATATGTAAGTATTAAAGAAAAGAATCCTAAAATTACATTCAAGAAAACATCAATATGAGATATGATTGATATCGATAAAACATTTAATTTAAAATAGAGCTTCATAGCATCAAATTATTCATATAGTACTCACGTCTGGTTAGTTGGTTATGTAAATTTATGTAATGAAAACAAGTTATTCCAAATATATGCACAAATAAAAACAAAGTTCACTAATACAAAATAAAAAAAAGTAAAATATATTAGCCCGCAAAATGAAAGAGAACATAAGCCATTTTCAATTTTTCATTTCATTCCTTCATTTCTAAAGGGAAATTGTAGTCAATACTAGTTTAAAGGGACGTGTTTGTATTTTTACCATTTAGAGTAAAATATCTCTAAAAATACTATTTTTTTCACAAAAATACTACTTCTTTTACAAAACTAGTAGATCTTGAGTTTTCCTTATTTTTAAGTGGTCCCCAATACTTCTCTCCTTATTCATTTTTATTTACAAATTTTTAAACGGTCATATCTCTTAAACCATTGATTTTTTTGACTTGATTTTTTCGAATATTTGTTCGTCATATTTTTATCGTTAAAACAAGATCCATGATGATATACTTTTGACAATTTTTTTTTTCATTTTTTCAAATTGTTGTATTGTTTTTGAAAAGGTATATTACTTTTATATTGTCTGGGTAAAATTATTATCCCGATTTCGAAAAAGGTATAAGTCTTATACCTTTTTCAGAAAAAGGTATATTACTTTTACACTGTCTGGATAAAATTATTATCCCGATTTCGAAAAAGGTATAAGACTTATACCGATTTCACAAAAGGTATATTACTTTTACACTGTCCGATTTCGAAAAAGGTATAAGTCTTATACCGATTTCAGAAAAAGGTATATTACTTTTACACTGTTTGAGTAAAATTATTATCCCGATTTCGAAAAAGATATAAGTCTTATGCCGATTTCAAAATAGGTATAAGTCTTATACCAATTTCAAAAAACGTATAAGAGTTGTACAATATCATTCTAAAAATCATATACCAATTTAAAAAAATATATATAATAATTAAATTAATAAATTATTAAATAAATTAAGAAATCATTTACATTAACCCTAACTCATTTACCTATTAGTTTAACCCAAATACCCATAACCCCATTTTTCATAACCTAGTGCATAAAATCCCGGCGCCGGCGCCGTCAAACCGCGATTCCGGCGAAATCTCACCGGAAAATCGCGTTTTCACTCTCTCCCCTTGTTTCTGACCGCCTGAAATCGCCACCACACCTGACCTCTCCGCCTCTAGTGGCCTCCGTTGCCATAGATGTCGTCGTTCTCTCCTATTCGTCGTTCACCGTCGTTTTTTCCGGTGGAGCTTTGAAATCACCCTCTTTTTTCCGACAAAAATTCCCTACAGATCTGGCCTTTTCGTCGCTGTCTGCCCTCGCCGTTGCCTCCCCACCGCTCGCCATGTCCCCGCCGCTCTCGCCTTGCTTTCACCGTCACCGAGCTTTGAAATCGCCCTCTTTTTTCCGGCGAAAACTCATTCTTTGCAAATCTAGCCATTCCGTCATCGTCCGCCCTTGCCGTAACCTCCCCGCCGCTCGCCGCTGCTCTCGTCGTGCTATCACTTTCGCCTTCCCGTCGCGCTGCCGATCTCGCCGGAAATTCACCGGAGAAGGAAAGAAAACAGAGACCATATAAAAGTCGCATTTTTATAATTTTTTTACAAATTTTCTGTATTTCTATTAGTGGGTCCGTATGCCTCTTAGATTGGCTTAAAAAGTCTGTATTTGTGAGACTTGCCCTTTCTAAAAACGTACGAGTCAAATGGACAATGACAATCACATTAATGTAGAAACGATTTTCATCCAATTGCTACCAAAAGGCATCAAACTAAAGCCTTTAACAGTTGTCTTTAAGTAACTTAAGCACACAATCCCCACTGTGTACAAACTCCATGTCTGCTTAACCTCATAGAACATCTAGAACAGTAAAACCGAGACCCGATTACTACTCTAATAATCACAATAAGCTACAAACTAGACATATACAACCAGCTTCAAACGAATTCACATTTGAAAAGTACCCAACCAACTAGCCATAGACCCGAGCCTGCTGCATCACTAGCTCCTTTGAACACCAGTATTTCCCGGGAAATTTTAACCAAATCCAGTAACCCCATCACTGAAGAACTCTGATGATACCAGTTTCATAGACCATTCGATCAGAAACCAAACAATTTGATCCTATAGACTAGTCTTAGAACCCATTTAAGCATGACAAAGTCCCACTTTTTTGCTACTCAAATGAATCACCTTTTTCTACCATGATAGAAACCACTGCCCGAATGATGCCTATGGCGAAACCCACCGCCTCTATTACTGCCCCCCTCCCAATTACCGCCACGTGTCCCAACCCGATTGCTGCCACTCGGCAACCAGTTCACTGTCTGGGCCCCTAACCCACTATTTTCCTCCTCTTCCCTGTCGTTGTACTCCAACACAAGCCGCTTGATGTCTTGTTTCTCTTCAAACTCTGCTGCCTCTTTCTGTTTCGTACTCTGCACTAGAGAGCAGTCCTTTGGGATGTACATTTGTTTTGTTTGCTGCTTGTTCCCGCGCTTCACTAGTACTTTTACTTGAACCTCCTTCTTTTCTTGGGTATCCTCATTCGTTGGATCGTCGCCACTTTCAGCTCCGATTCTTCCGTGGTGGTCTTTTGTGGACCCCTCGAAAACACTCATTGGGATCACCATGTTCAATGCTGGCCTGCCACGTAGCTCTTGCCTCCGCTGCTCCATGCTTTCCTGTAGTAATCACAGTTCAAACAGGTCCAACGTCAACCCGAGATTTCGCCTAAAAGTCAAGATCCATACTAGCGATAAAGGATTTCCAGAACTGCATTGGCACTATATTGTAGAAAACCAAAAGGCCACAAACATCACTTGCCCCCTGAGCTGTCTCATTTAGGCCCTGTTCTTGTCAACTGAATGTCTAGTGGAAGAATTGACTGATTTGAACTAATTGAATAAGTACCAAACTGAACTTCCTGGACTGAACTAAAATGAACTAAAGTGAATGAAAAATAAGTTTAAAAGAACAGAGCCTTAGTCTAGTGCCCCCTTAATCTTAAAAATGTCCCCTTGCCCCCTAAAATTTGCAGTGTGCATTAGTTCACCCATGAATGTCACGTGTTTGCTTCTAGCTCATTTTGACATTACAAATGATTTTCTCTCTACAACCATAAGCTGACGCATGGCATTCAGGGGCAAACTGGTGCACTTTCTACATTTAAGGGGCAATGTGAGGTTAGGGGGCTGTCAAATATTTGAGTCAAGTTCATGGGGCAAATGATGGTTTGCATGACAGAAATTCAAAAGTCAGAATCTTGCCTGCATCACTGCTCGCAGCTCCTGCTCAAAATTTTCAGCTTCCACTGGATCGACCTCGGGCACTTTTTGTCTGACATGGACTTCTTCATCCTCGTCAGAAACAGGCCCATCATCATCCTCGTCATCATCCTGATCTGAATCAGCCCCATCATCATGATTGTCCTCTTCTAACTCATCCTCACCGTCTTGACCAATGGTTCCACTACCTGAATCAGTGTCACTGCCTCCATTGTCTTCATGAGTTCCACCATTTTCCTCATTACCATTAACTGTATTTTTTCTATTGGCAGCTGGGGCATTGAAAGAGCTGCAGGCAGTCATTTTCTCGTTGTCAAAATGTTTCTCGCTGTTGAATTTTTCATTGACCGAACCAGTTCGTTCGTTCTCCTCAAGTTCCATGAGAGCTGCATTAGCTTCTTCAATGGATGAGTACCGAATCATGCTAGGTCGTAAATCCGCAAATAAATCCTGCAAAATGATTATTAATATGAACAAAATTGGAAAAAAAGTCAACAATCTCTTGCTATAAAGCTGCTACTTCATCATGAGTAGTAGTAAATCAAAGTAAAGGAATAGAGCCCCATATTCAGTTCGACACAAGAGATTCATAAAGTGGTTAGTTTCATGTTGTATTGCAATTGGTCAATGAGTTTATAACTTTTATTTTAACAGGTGTAAAGGAGAAACCTTAACGACTTACCTGCAAGTCAAATTCAATGTCCAGAGGTAGTGGGCCTTTGGCAAGGATGTAACGCTGAAAGTGTATCAAAAATCGATCAAGTTTTCTCTTAGAAGATCCTCGGTCAAAGTAGTGCCCACAGGTATCAAGCAGAGTGATAACCATCCTAATGCGGAAACAATCCTCTGGTGGATCCAGTGAATCTCGCTGAAATTATGCATAAGAAAGAGCAGTGAGGAACAACAGCCATGAAACAGACTAGGAGAGAGAGAAAAAGCGTGCAATTTTTCTTTATAAACACATCTAACAATGATGCCGCAGGTTGCAAATTCAATACTATTCTGTGCATTTGAGTTTAACTTAAAACAGATACATATGATGGAGCATTTCAACATCACTTATTCGTAACATTCTAGAGTTTGAAAGCTCAAAGAGTAATGCATTCATAAGGCATGCCTTTCTTTGAGAAAATATTGCAAGTGTTTGGTAAATCAGTTATCTCTTGTCTGCTAGTGAAATATTTCACCCAAACTTCATATATACTATCATCAAAGGCTAAGATAAAATTACGATAAAATGATACAAGTAATTTCATACCTCAGGCAAGTCATGACCAAAAACGAGGATCAAATAAAGTGTCTCGAAAATAACAGATGAATCCACAAGTTCGTAGTTGTATAACTCTCCTAGGAAACGCATATGAGCAATGCGTTTTTGCTGTGCGCCAAAGTCATTTAATTCCAACCCAAGCCTAATCTCCTCCAAAACCTGGAAGAAAGAAATGAACTTTAGAATATAGAACAGAAAAGAACTACAGTATAAATCTAGAATTAAAGCATGTTGAGTATTGTGAAGCTCTCCACATTTCAACTTCAAAGTTCTTACAACCGACATCTAAAAGAGTTGTTTTCAAATCTTAATAAGGCTTGCAAACAAAAACAGACCTCATCAACAACAGCAACTGCAAATTCATCATGATAGCGGCTCAAACCAGAAGTAAGAGAGGCTATTAAGTTTATTTGCCCGAATTTTCCCTTGTGGATCTTCATGAAGCACTTCAAAAGGTAAGCATCGCATTCACTCCATGGTAATTTACAAAGTTGCCTCAGAACATATTCAATAGATAACTTGTCCAGATCTGAAAACAGCAATTTTCTGATGTACTGCAGAATCAATTGTAAGGCATAAATATATCAGATGTCAAAAGTTGTTGGAATAAAAAAAAATTCCATTCCAAAATTTTTACCTGATATAATGGAGGACGAACTTTAGATACTCGGGCAGATCTTTCTGGTGGTTTGCACAAATAATATGCATTTTCTACAAGGGTGCTGTGCCGTGGATCCAAATTTTTGACATTTTTCAAGCGCATCAATATCTCTAACATATTAGCCATGCGTACAGTAGTTTCAGGTGAGCGATACAGGAAACGGCCACATGTCTCAAGAAGACTGCACGCAACATCAATGTTGTGATGAGTGAAATCATCCAAACATGCCTGAAAAAAATATCAAATGACATGTCAGTTCATACAAATGCAACGCCGTTCCTCTATCTATATAGAAAATGCGCACAGCTTAAAGAGAGTCGATTACCATGAACTTCATATTGCAAAAATGATCACCAAACATATTGAAAGGAAAAAAGAAGGAACAATCATTAGTATCTTCTACTCATATACCTTCAAACAACTGAAGATAAGGCCAGCTGGCGCAATTTTAAACTTGCATAGTTCTCCAATGAACCTAATATTCCTGATCTTTGTTTCAATATTCATTTGATCCTGCATAAAAAATTATAATTGGAGACAAGACCTCAGTGCTTTTACATTAATTATAAGTGTGCAGGGGTGGTGTATCTGAGGAGGTCTACAAAATAAAGGCTTTTTCCTTTTCCAATAAACATGTAAGAATGCAGAGCAAACCTTCTTATTTATCAAGAAATTGAACTCCTCTTCTAACATTTGCAAGAGCATGGAAGAGACATCCTTCATACAGGTTGCTAGTGTGGCAACCATTCGTGAGTAGTATGGAAGTAGTTCTAAGGAAGTCCTGGGTACATTAAACAATCCCCTCACAAGTTTCTTCCTATTTGCCTTTGAATTCAAATAACAAAACTCAACCTGACAAAAAGTTTACAAAGACAGAAGTATAAATTTCATTGTAGAATTGGTGCATGGTAACAAATTGCAATAATAGCAAGAGCAATTGCTAGAGAGGAACAGAAAATATACAGTCAATTGATCAATAAGATCACGGCTGACACAACCAGGAAGCCTCTGCAGCAAAGCATCTAAGTTTGTCCCTTCAACACCTTTGAGTTTCTCCTTTTCAATATCTCCTTTTCTTTCTGCATCCTTTTCTTTACCTCTCTCCTTTTCTGAATCTTTCACTTTTTCTTTCTCTTTTTCTTCCTTGTCCTTCCCTTTCTCAAGGCTTTTTCCCTCTTGCAAAGCACCAGCATCCACAGAAGCCTCAGAAATGTCTTGACTAGGCTGGCCTTGGTCTGATTCAGGTACCAGTTCCTTCACACAAAAAAAAAAAACAAGAATGATAAAAGAGAAACAAAGAACCATCTTTCTAGTGCATAAAGGAGCATGATTTTCCTCAAGAAGCTCTACTCAGTAACAAGAAGAAACTGATACAAATCCCACATAATAACTTTCACTAATGCACGGTAACCTTACACCCAAAAAAACAAGAGCATACTTAAGACTTCAGCAGAAAAATTTCTAACAATAACCTATATCTGTAATTAGATTTAGGGTTTGTGATCCTTACACTGGGCTGTTCTTGATTCTTTGAAGATTGTTCATTAGCTTTTGGATCTGCTTCTCCCAATAATACAGCAGGAACAAACGCTCTGGGAAAAAAAAATTTGGCAACCATAAAAATATTTTCAAATTAAAACAAACAGCGTTTAAAGAGACTATTTTCTGCAGTACAGACATTCATACATAACTTTACAACTCCAACATACCTGAGATCTGGCAGACATTCATAAAATGCTCTTGTATCTTCATCATCCCACAAAGCTTCAAGAACAGATGTATCTTTCCCAGAAGCAGGGGATGAAACATCCTCTCCAGAAGTAACCCTAGTTGTGTGGCCATCCTCAGGCATCACTGGAGGTTGCATATCAAGGGCCTCGGCCAAACTGCAGATAGAAAGAGATGTTGAATGTAGAAAAAAACAACAAACTAGCACATAATATAAGAGAGCGTGATCCATATCATCAGAGAATTTCATTCATATTTGCATCCTTGCTTACATTTATAGTCACAGTATCGACAATTCCTGTATACAATTCTACAAAACTTGAAAGACTACAAAGAGATTATTTTTTTCGACAAAAGCATGTTATGTTTTCCAATCATACAGCAGAAATAACCCCTATCAACAATATACAGTATCCTTTAACTTCTGCAAAATGAAACCCTTTGTGGGACATGACAGAAAATCCAGTCACCAACAGATCAAATGCAAGAAATAAAATAAAGATTAAAAGATAAAACTTACGAGGAGACGTTGCGATACAAATGGTCATAAGATTTCCTAAGTTTTTCATAATTTGAAACATTTTCGTCACTGAGCTCTCCTTTAGCATTCAAAATCTTTGCATTCTCATGCTCCATTTGGCGAAGGGACTGCAAAAATAATCATTCCAACTAAATCAGTGGGAAAAAAGAAGTAAAGAAGTTACATATGATAGAATACTCCGGCACAACAATGCTTTAAAGAACAAAAGATTTGTGTGTGTACATAGATTAGAATCATGTTGAACAGGAACAAAGACTTACGGAGTGCTCAGACCGAAGTAGTTCTGACACAGCATCAAAATATGTATTGAATGCCTTTTTGAATAGTTTCTTTTGATCTGCTGTGATATTAAGATCCTTGTAAAACTGTGGCAAGATGACAGACGATGAGCAACAAATCTAATCAAGTAAACATAATCAAATTACTGCAGAGTCAGATTCTTAAAGAATGAAAACAGTATATGGAAGTGTGTTTAGAATATCACCAAACATCAGAGTTGTGAAATAAAAGCATCAAACTAAATTAAAATGATGATATAGTACAAACACGAAGAATAATATACCCAACATACAGAAGTGTGTTAAGAATATCACCAAACATCAGAGTTGTGAAATAAAAAAGTATCGACTACACTAAAATGATGATATAGTACAAAAACGAAGAATAAATATAACCAACACATGTCGATATATAATAGATGAAACACATTTTCTTATACATTCAAAGTCATAAAAGATGCCATTTTGCCAACACTTCAGAGTTTTGAAATAAAAAATTAGAACGCTGGTAAATAGTGACTAAAAGAAGGTATCAAAGAAAGAATTAAGGATTATTTAAAAATTCAACTTAAATATGTCAAGTCGCAGCCTCACAGTATCCAGCACAAGTAGAAGAACTGCTCAATCAACAAGTTAATCTGACCTTTCAAAAACAGAACCAGCTGATAAAAAGAAACCAAGAATATAAATCCTCAAGGAATTTCACCACTAATATGATTCCTAAGCAAGAATTAAAGCAATTAAAGCAAATAGATGACAAATATGTCACACCTCTTCATGGATTTCTTGACCAGAGAGAGGAAGCCCTAAGAAGATTCTTCCTTGCCGAGCAAAACTGGCAAGGAGAGTCAGATTTGTTTGAGTGGCATCTCTATCCTTCAAGTGTTCCACACTAGTAAGATCCTTGATGATGTTGATGAAAATACTGCTGTCTTCTATAACTCCAACAAAGAAAAGTTCCAAAATCAGTTTCAATGTACTCCGCTTCTTCATAGCCTTTGAATTTTTGTCAGCATCCAAGTCTTCCCCTGATTTTCCAGGGAAAAAGACCTTCAAAAGCCCCTGTATAAGACTTGGGGAGAAGTCCTTGTACCTTTGATGCAGTAAAGAGCAGACCTTTACCAAACAGAAAAATGTTATTGTTAGGACAGAGCAAAGCACGGTAATTACTGCCACTGTGCCCTCACAGGCTTTATTAAGTAAAAAAAAAATCCACTCTCCGTTACATTAATAAAAAGCATGCATAGATCGTTTTAATGTCCACAGGTATTTTAAAGCCCATTTAGCTCACTGAGAAATTTTGTAATAATAATAGAAAGAATTTGTTAACTAAATATACACCTTAGAAAAGAAAATTAAGCAATGGAAAAAAACACCTCAAGTATAAATCATCACGTATCTCCAAGCCATATTCCTCCGAAAAGAAAATGCAAAGCGGTCCAAACTGATATTACAAATGCATTTCATTAAAAAATCTAACAAAGAAAGATCACTAAGCGCTATGTCAAAAGGGTAAAATCCACCAGCATACTAACTCCATGTTAGAGAGTCCAACCAGCATACCAATTGTAGACCACCAACGTATACAGTTCAAAACAAACACAGTCCAGCTAGAGCTTTAGCCAAAATATGATTATTTCACAGTTAATTTCTTCATTAACTTACAAGTACAAACACTATCTGTAATGTGCATAACGCCAAAGATTTGGATAATCACAGTTATGATAGGTCAGAGGGGAAAAACCAAAAATTAAGACATTATATCAATGGCAACTACAATACCCTGATGAACATTATGGGAAGCGAATGCTCAATTAGTCATTTAGAAAGCATATTCCGCAGCGACAGTAGCACTACAGAAAATTCCAGTTCAAAATTGCATAAATCACCTGAACTACTGCTTGTATGTCAGATGATTTAAGTTTGGCGTCACAAATAGCTGTCACAGCTTCACTAACAAATTTGCTCAGGTTGACATTCCGCAATTCATCCATTAGTCCTTCCCTCTGCTCCTCATTTATTTGCTTTAATTTTTTTATAACTGCAGTATTCCGCTTAATGCTCGAATCCAATGTCCTGAGGAATCCCGTATCTGGAATGAATGGTGAAACTGGATTAGTCCACAGCAGTTTTTGTATCCAAGGAGTTAAAAGATGTACTACACTCAGAATTTTTATTCAAGCATGAAATTTGTGAAGATGTTATAGAAGAGAGGCCCGATTTGAGATACTAGAGTACTTCACTAAGGGCCAACTTTTTGTCAAAGACAAATATAAAATTACAAAACAAACTTAGAATGTATGTCTAAAAATCCAATTATTTCACATTGTGTGGTCTCAACCAGAAAATTCTACGCATTGTCCAGGCACTCTAAGCGCCATTGGCTTTCTTCCAAGTGTAACTTCATTTAATACCTTTGTGGTCAAAATTTATTACCACATTAATCAATAAGATTGACTCAACCAGACCCCATGGAAGCTAGGGAAGGGAACAGAAAACAAGAGTGGATATAAATTATAATACACTGATACAGAGCCATAACATGTGAAAGAACGAGGGATTTGATGGTAAATTATTGATTCAGCCTCAGCCCTATGATCCTTCACTCCAAGATAAACAATGAAGTTGGATAGGAAGCTGAAAATTAAAATATTAGTGCAGCCTCTTTGAAATTCCGACAAGTCAACAAAGCCAAATACAAAGGCTTCCCAACAAAGTTTCAGTGACTCAAATTGGTTCACTCTGAAGACGGATTTATTAGAATCCCATGCATGTACCGAATCTCTAAACTATGACTTACTTAAGCAGTATTATTTCTCTTTCCTATCCCACTCAATTGACGTTGAAGACATCATACCCCTTCTCTAACCAAAATTATAGTTTCCTCATTACTCTGAAGATACTTAATCACTTATAGACATACAAACTTCCAAAGCCATGAAATAATGACATAAACAAGCAATTGTGTCCAGAAGTTTCAGCTGTATAAGACAGCAGAGCTGAAGAAAAATAGTCCTTACACAAGGAAACAGATAGCTATTAGCTGGCATGATTTGAAAGAGGGTGTTTCAACTATTCTATATCCTGACCACCGTTTCTCTTCCCTTTCTCCAAATTCTCAAATGATCAAGGAAAATGAACAAAAAGCTTCACCTCCTGCTGCTGATAGCATGTGAGCAGCCTACTTTAATGCTATCAGAACTTTTTGCCCACATTATTACAATATTTCAAAGAGGAGGTTCCAACTCTTGTACATCATGACTCACGTATTCTTTTTTCCCTTTCTCCAAGTTCTCAAATCATCCCGGAGAATGAACAAACTCACCTCCTGCTAGCGTGCAAGTATTCTACTTCACGGCAATCTGAACTATAAACAACCTCCATTTCATTGTCAAGGAACTTAAATTATTAAGCATCTATCCCTACGTTCCCACTACCAATAACAATCACAAACTCAATAAACGTCATCAGATTTCAGCAACTGGCTTATCAAAAAACTTCTTGCAACATTAAGAACCTGGCCTTTCGGGATTCAAATTGCTTTGGCGAAGAGCAATTTTAGCCTCCATAGATTTCCTAATTTCTTCAAGTCGAGCAACAGCTTCCTGAGACAAACCAAACATTACGCCCAACAAACACAAAACATGTTCTTCCAACAATGAACAAAAAAGGGTAAAACGCCAATTTATCTCAAATTTGAGTCACGGTCCATCTTAGAAACAACAAATACCTCCAATTACAAACTGATAACAAGAAATTGAACAATAGAAAAGGAGGAAAACGAATTCACCTCGTCGTCAGGCTTATTAGTTGCAGCACGACCTTCACTCTCCTGGTGATTAATATCTACTGACAAATAGGGAAAATAAGATTGCAGCGAGGCGTAAGCAATACAAGCGAGTGCGAAAGCACGATCACTTGATCGGAAATTAAAGAAGAATAATGTCGCCGGAGAAGTGAAAATTTCACTGTAGGCTCTCTTCCGAGACTGTAAGGAAATTGTTAAGTCTTCCGCGGAGAGATGGGTTCGTCGAATATGGAGAAGAGAGCTTCAACTGTCCCATTTTTGCCCTGTAGAGGGCCTAATGGAAAGCCCGGATTTTGTTTGGGTTGAAAATTGAACTAAACCTGATCCGAAAACCCGACCCGTCCAATTTTGTTTGAATGCAAATTAACACAAGAAAATTGTATCGTATATGCTCTTTTGTATGATATTATTACTTTGACTCAAAACAACAACTTATTTTTATTTTATCTAATTCAATTTTTAAATTTCAATTTTATCACTTGTTCCCCCTTTCGTGGTATTTTCTTCAAATGTCACTATTAAACATTGTCTCTCTTAATTAATTTGAATTTTCAAAACTTAAAATCGTCATCTCTCTTAAACTGTTGATTTTTTTTACTTGATTCTTTTGAATATTTTGTTTGTTCTATTTTTATATTCAAAAAAATTCATATTGATATATTTTTGACAAAAAAAAAATTGAAGTTTTTTTATAACATCCAATAATCTCCTATAATTTCCTACAGTCTCCTATAATATTATATAATCTCATTTTTTGTGTTAAAACCTCTTATAATCTCATTTTTATGCATTTAAAAGTCATATAGTGCCTTATAATGTTATATAATCTCGTGTCTTTGCGTTAAAATCTATTATAACCTCATTTTTATGCATTTAAAAAATCGTATAACGTTCTATAACCTTGTGTTTTTGTGTTGAAACCTCTTATAACCTCATTTTTGTGTAATTAAAAGTCGTATAATATCATATAATGTGTATAATGCTCTATAATGTGTATAATGTCCTATAATGTTACATAATTCCATATAATGTCTATAATCTTACATCATATAATATCCTTTAAATGTCCTATAATCTCCTACAATGTTCTATAATCTCATGTTTTTGTGTTAACGCCTTTTATAGGAGATTATAAAATATTACATGAAATTATAGGACATTATAGTACATTGTAAGACATTAATAGAAAATTACAAGACATTATAGGAGATTATAGGACATTATAGTATATTATAGGAGGTTATAGGACATTATCGGAAATTATAGGACATTATAGAAAATTATAAGAGATTATAAGAGATTATAGGACGTTATAATATTGTTAGCTACATAAAATTGACATTATATAAGATTATAGACGATTATAGGAAATTATAAAAAACTTCAAATTTTAAGTTATCATAAAAACACTAGATCAACAATTACAATAACAACCAATTGGCCTTTGGTCAAGTGGTATATCCATATTGCTTGAATGAGGATGACCAGGGATCGAACCTTGACTCCTTCAAAATTCTAATTCTTCAAAAAAAAACAATTACAATAACAAGAAGTAAATCTAATTTCAGTGTAGTCGCATATAATTTCATGTAATCTCACATCAAAAACTCAAATTCCACAATTTGAACCCCAATTCTGAAGAAATCAAAACAACATATCCACTGCATTGTGAGAAAAAACTCAAATTGATCTACTCAAATGAGCATGACACACACATAATAAAAATCAAGATACAAAAGCACCCATCTAATCAATCTAGAAGATCATTGTTCAATGGACATTAGATCAAGAAAAAACATAGCAGCTTAAATTCCCTAATACAGATCAAAGAACAACAATGGAGTATCGAAAGAGGCTATCAACACAAGAAAGCGGAAGAAGACCGTTGCCGTCAGGCTATTTTAGTATAGAATCGTCATTTCTTCTGATATGTTTAACGACGACACTACTAATTATGTTGTTGATTTTGTCGTCGCCGTCGTTTTTGTTATTGTTGCTTCCAATTGAGATTTTGGTGGTGCTGATAAGATGATACAAATCCTTAGGAAATCTCAGGGCAAGACTAGACATGGTCAAATAGAATCGGGAATCGTGGAACCGAATCGGAACTGACTGATGGAATCAGAAACCGGAACCGGAACCGAACCGGATGGAACCGAAACTGTCAAGATCCGGGTAAATAAGGTTTAGGTTTAGGTTTGTGAAAATTTGAACCGGGGAACCGGATTGGAACCGGCGGTTCCAATTAAATATTTTTTAATTAACATAAAAATGTATGTTTTTAACATATTTAAGAACTATATTGTTTTGTAACATATATTAAATGTTTAAAACTAATAATTACTAAGATTTAAATATATAATATTATTTTTTTAACATATATTAGGATTTGAACCGGAACCGGACCAGAACCGGATATATAAAATTTAAGTTTAGGTTTGTTAAAACTAAGAACCGGAATCGGCGGTTCCGGAACAGTGGCCAAGTCTAGGCAAGACCATGGGTGAGGGAGACTCATTTACGAAGTTGTAGCGGCCTCGCCCTGATTGATAAACCAAGGGAGCGCTACATATCAATACAATATCACTACATGCAATCTCACTTCTCACACGACCCCTTTATAAATAATTCATATATAACTTTCAAAATTCATTTCAATTAATATCAAATCCAATAATTCACATTCACATTTTATGAATAAATGAAATCATTTCCAAATCCAATTCCAAGTTCAAAATCCACAACTCCATCCACAAATTCCAATACCAAATCCCATACTACAACTCCATTTCAAAATCATAACAAAACCCGAAATACTTTCCGAACAAACTTTATTATTTACAATTCTAAAATAACAATATACAAATCCTTTTTATACTTATACAAAATACAAGTATTTATACAAAACACCCTCCCTCACATTACATG